>JBAJNP010003199.1:0-41319 GCA_036877545.1 Yasuhikotakia modesta | reverse complement strand
TAGAAATGATTTGTGTACTGGCTGAACTTCTGTAACGCAATATTATTTGTTTGAAAGACAGCCCATAATGTTCATACGTATTGTCTTTTCCCACTGATTATATTATTGTTGCCCTGCAGGCTGACCATAAATCCGTTTGCCTGCCATTCTAATGATGTCTGAAAAATGACTGTGTGCTCTATATGATGTGTGTGTGTGTGTGTGTGACGGTTACACACAGCAAGACGAAGCAGAGAAAGAGAGAGTGGGGATTGGTTGTAATGGCCATAACATAGAGTGAGAAGAGAGACAGGAGTGCTTTTAAAATCTGACCTGCTCTGACCTGCTTTCTCTCTCAGGAGAACATAACATCCGTCTCTAGAGATGCGCGCAGGTCAAAGGGCCGCTTTGCTTACGGTTTCAGGAAACGGCTAAAAATGAATTTGTAAGTAAAATTCAAAACACAGCCACACAGCTTCATTAATATTTTCAGGTGACATTTATATTTTAAATGTGACACTTTTATTTATCTTGTAACAAATCTTAGAGGCACATAAAGAATCTGTCGCATCATCAGTGTGGAGATAATAGTGTGATCTCTTTAAACGTAAAATGAGTTTTAGGCATAGCAACGGTAGTTAGAGACGTTGGATGCGTTAAACGCTGCACTGTGGCATGAATACAACTATCATTATTGTTTGTGAAGTTTGCGTGTTTATTCGCGTGTGTAACAATACAAAGAAAAACACAAGACAATGAAGAAAAGAGATGTCTAAACTTCAGGTGAGAAATTAAAAATATTAGCATTTATTACAGCAACATGAAGTTTTCACACCTTTAGTTTGAGCTCATATAAACCTGCTGGATGGCCACAGCTTACAAAAGAACAGATCTCACAATGAATCAGTCAAACACTTACAGAACCAGGGCAGAAAAAAACAACAACTTCATCTAATGCTTCTATCGCATTAATCCTGCCACAGACACTGTTTATTCACACAGCCTGTGATTCATTTGGTGAGAATGTATAGATTTCATTCATTAACTTGGACCTTTGACGTGTTTTTGCTCTTGTGGTTGTGAACATCGGTGCGTTTTGTTTTATTAACGGTTATTATTATCATGTTTTTATTGCAGTGTCCTCATGGTTTTGTATACAGACAATCTGCCCTGTCATCACATTTACCTCCCGCGATACAGCAGAGCTGAATGATTCTCATTTCTGAATTTAAAACGCTCATTAAAAAGGAGTTATTGTACATATTGTATGAGGTTTGAGCACGAGGTTCATTAGAAAATCTCAGAATAGATCCATGAATTTATGTAAATGTATAATTATCTAAAATATAGATGATTAAAACTAAAAAAAAGAAAATTGCATTAGTTACAGGAGTGAAGCCTTTAATGTTGTTACACGTTATCATAATTCCTCCTTTAATTGAATGACTGTCTCAGTCAGTGAGGTAACATTTCTGCAAAATTCTGCATGTTTATTGAGTGAAACACAGTCTAATGACACTGAATCTCTTTAAAACATTATTGAATGATACACACTGAGGGAAAAAACCTGCGGCTGCAGGCACTGAAGAACCCGTAAGGAACACAAAATCCAAACCAGAAATAATATAACTTGTTAAAACTGCTATTTAAAGTGTTTAAAATACTTTTAGCTTCCAATTACAGCACAACGTTTTTGCTGTTTATCATTTGTTCATAAAACACTGTGTGTTTTCTGCAAATTCTGTGACTTCAACAATTAGCACAGAAACTCTGAACAGATTCTGAGGGGGCCTAGCGATCCGTGAGCTGTGCTAAACCACTGAAACAAAATCCTGAAAAAAACAACAAATCAACATTTAAGCGACATATGGGCCTCATGGTTTGAAAGATGAACAGCTTGTATTTGTCTCTGAATACCAACAATTCCTGTTTTTATGTCTCGTATATATATTTAAATAAAACAGACTTCTACTTTACACAACGACCTCACTGGTACAAAAATATACAGTGCAGCAAATCAGTCTCGGTAGAGTTCGCACGAGAAATTTAGTTCGGCCCAATAGTTGAAATGAAAATCTCCGTCTATGCCACATGCACCAGCCGACCAATCACCAACACTTCCTGTCAGAGACGTAAACTAAAACAACCATAAACATCTTTAACTGGGCTGTAATGCAGAGTTTGAGCTTCTCAGTGACTCGATGATAAATACTATATACATCAAACTTCATGACACGTTTTCTAAGGGGAGGACGAGAAAGAGAGAAACCGCACAGTTAATAAGGCATCTAAAGTCAAGCAGCTAAGGGCACCACTTGAGTGAAACAATTGCAAACAATTTCAGTCACTGCCAGCTGTCAATCAAAGATGAAGCTTAGAATCCATGCTACATTCCAACGATCAGTTATTTGTTATCGCCTATCAGCGAACGACGGTGATAACGCCACACACTGCCTTTCTCCTTATACTAAATAAAATTACGTAATTACAAACATTCTAGTTTTTGTCGTGTTTTTCGTTTTGTCGTCTTTTTTAAATCAACACTGTACATTTTATACACTATAGTACAATAGCATACTTCACGCGGTGGTCGTCACGCACTGTAGTTACGGAGTGTAAACGTTGGACAACGTGAACATGTTGCAATCTGTAACTTTTGCCATCTTTGTTTAAAACATGACATTGCAGGTTTTTTGCAGAGTTAATTTCTTGATGCAAACGACAAAAATTCATTGTTTAAATTCTAAACAAATGCTGTAGGAACAAACTACAAACGCTGCACCATCTACAGTTTCTGGACATGTTGGATATAATAGCCGAAACATCTTTCTGTTTACAGAGGGACGTTTCTCACAAAATTCTGACACCTCAGCGAATTAGTCATTACTATACCTGTACCATTGTGAACCAGTTCTTGCACCATAAGTCATTTTTGTTCATTTTTAACCTAAAAAAAGTTACAGATTGCAGCTTTGATCAAGAGAGAATGTGATAATATCTCTGCAAAATGATAACAATGACCTTTTATAGTTATTAAGTGGCAATGCTGTAAGTGTAGCTGACATGCACAGTTATATTCCACCCCAGCGAACCAGAGTCTGGCCTGCAGTGATACAAGATTTGGCATGAACACGTCTGGTGTCTATGCTGTGCACAAACTAAAAAAACATTTGTTTTTACTTGTTTTCTTTAAGACATATCTGCAGGTGCATTTGAGAAGTCAAAAGCGATTCTAGTTCGAATTCACGTAGCGTCTCAGCGGCTAATCTCGCAGCGCGACGCCACAGCTGAGCAGCCATTTTTCAGCTAAACAGAATTCATAGGCTCTTATCATTTCATCTCTCACTCGCCTGCGCAGCTGTCTGCAGTCTCAGCCTCACACAGTCTCTGAGTCGCAGACGGGTTCGCAGCTGCGACTGTCCCTGCGTCTGTTAACTTTATCTCTGCTGGTGTATCACAGACTCCTGTCGCATTTTGGACTGAACACTGGACGCTTTTGTGAAACATCAGTGGGCGACACATTGCCTCAATTATGACAAAATAAATATAATATAAACATCTATTATTTTACTGTGTATTATAGATGATAATGAAGGAAGATCACATGGTTCCAGTGAGCCATTCTGATGTCACAACGTCCCTCCCGCGCTTAAATAACAGTCCGACCCCTGATATGCAAAACATGACACATGAAAAGCAAACGCTGAAACTATAAAACAATTGTACAGCAGACTAGCACACTGTAAATTCCTACTGCACTGTTTCTTTTTTGTTCTCTTTACACTTGATTTATAACTGTAACCTTGTATCTGAAATGGCTTGAGCAGGTCAAGCGGTTGGAGATCAGTCTCTGCTGAGGAGACTCGCGCGTGGACGGAAGCTGGAGTGCTGAGGGGCTTGTGAAACATCCATAGTGGGATCAGTATGATGGAGCTGCTGATATAGAGCTTGTGGTTTCAGTCTGTTGGCTCTCCGGCAGGGGCTGTGGAGCGGTGGCTTGTTATACCTGCACATGGGTGCCCTGCGCATGCAAACTCTGAACGCTGGACAGAATCTTCTTCTGGTGCCCGACGAGAGTCACGTCCATCTTGCTCAACTCGCTGAGGAAGAACATTTATATAAAAATAAATGTGTGTATAAATTATGTTTGTTTTTAATGAATCACAATAATGTGCAGGTCAGAGTTTCACCTCAAGCTGATGTACAGTATAGAGTCTAGAGAAACGTAGCCCGCAGAGGCGAAGTTGTCTTTGTACTGGCCCATATTGATGGCGTCCAGCCACTCGTCTACGGTGCTCACGCTGAACTCTGGGGTGGTGGGATCCTCCCTGCGAAACAATTCAATCTGCATCAATGACGCTAAAGCATCGATTCATATCTGAAACAGATTCATCTTCCATCACTAATTAGTTGCTTAACAAGGTTTAACTTCCATCACCATTGATGTCTGCTCACCGTTTTAGATTGTGGGAACGTTTTTACAGACATTGTATTAATATTATTGCATATTGTTATTGTTACTGCAAGAACATTTTTGAGAACTTTAAAGAACTCTTAATGAATGTTAGCCCTTAAAATGTTCCTTGTCATCTGGGAACAGATCCTAATAATGTCCCAAAATGTCAATATGTGTTCAAATATTCCTTATTAAATTCCCCATAACTATCATATCTGAGGTATGCTGTCCACAGCCCTTAAATACAATAGTTATATCCACCGTATATCAACAAATGTCTCATTTGTGTCTGTTTTTAAATGGTGACTCCTGTAAGAAACAAGCTATTTCCACCCATTCAGAAGCTATATTGAAGTTTGTGTGTCTGGTGGCGGATGAGACAGGTCACCTCGCTGTGACTGGCAGCCGCTTGAGTGAAAACCGGGGGTCAGTTCAATCTCTATGCGGGGCGCATTTGACGCCCCTCATTCTCCCGTGTCTCTCTCTCTGGACACTGAGGGACAGAATGAGTGGCAGCTGGGCTGTAATCAGACAGACAGCGATGGGCTGAGGAAACCTATATCTGCTGAAGGACTCGGTGGCTTTACGGCTGTAATCTGAACTCTGTCTCTTTCTCTCCAGCGTTCCTGATAAACTGCAGGTGTGTGGGGGGGTCTATCTCACATCAGCTTTAACAACGACTATCTGTACAACGTTGTCTCTGTTTTTACAAAGCCGTGAGATGGATGTTTGCTGACAAACGGATCAGTAACGCTAGCTTCGGTTATATTAGACAATGCGGTTTATCAGCTTGTTGTTTCACATTAAATGAAAGATTTGAGAGCTAATGGGACAGACAGCGCTGGATTTTCTCTGGCTTTATTTGAGCTGTGAGGATTTGCTGTTTTCTTTTAAATGCTTTTATCTGTATGTCACTTTAAAAGAGAGAGTCCCACAGTTTAAACGCTGCTGTCTTCGGCCATACACGTGTAATGGGTTTGTCACACTGGAAATCATTAACCAAAGGACATTTTAAGCAAAAAACTCTGATGTTTGTAGAACAGGAAAGCTCACAAAGTTAAAATGCATTGTTTAATAAAGTACAGCGCAAAGTGAGCGCTAACCTCGCTCAAAATGACAGCGTGAATGTTTTAACCCGGGATAAAAACGACTAACCCAGGGTTAAGTGTGGTGTGGATGGGCTGTAGCTGTGAATGCTCACCAGACTGAGCTGTTGGCGAGCTCCTTCAGGCTGTTGGGGTTCCGGATCAGTTTGTCAAGCGTGTTCACGATCTGCCCGAATTTGGGCCGCTCGCCTCTGCTCTTCTCCCAGCAGTCCAGCATGAGCTGGTGCAGAACCACCGGACAGTCCATTGGAGCAGGAAGCCTGTATCCCTCATCTATCGCTTTTATCACCTGAAACAAACACATCAGAATTAATCTCCACTCAGCAGATGCATTTTACCAGTCCTGGTAACCAGTGGTAACCATTCTGTACCAGTTATTAACCATAATTGGTAACCAGTAAACAGCGTCCATAAAATGTACAAATACAAGCACAACTAAAATAAAAAACATTCAATAACAAAATGTTTCAGTCAGATTAAAAAATTTATTTTTCTTTGTAAAAGTTAAAGTTTGTAAGAGTCACATTTTAAGGATATATGAACATTATTGCTGATACTGTACAAACATAATTAATGTATGTTTTACTGTAGTAACGCCAGTATTTTGGTGAGACTGGGGCACATTGTAATCTATAGAGAACCTCTAAATTTCATTTTGATTTCTATAATGCTTTGGCTGAATGAACTCTATTGTGCATTACACGGCACAGACCGATAACTCACACAACAGCAGAAACTCCACACTAAAACTCCTTACATTATACACCCATAACTCACCACTATGGCTTAAACAGTTTCTGCTCTTTGCCACTCGCTGTCCTTAAATCAAGTGATCTATTTTTATTTCAGTCAGGAATCTTTGCTCTTTAACACTGATTTCTTTGTTTCGTATGAGCGCATGAGCTCTAAATCTTCATCATTTACGGAGGTGCACTGAAGGTCTTCAGGATTTTTCTGACATTTTTTTGATGGCAATACAGAGAAAGTCATAAGCCGTTAAGAAAATACATCCATGAGGGCAGAAATGTGTTTTAACTGGCTAGTATTAAAGACTGCAGCAGCTGGACAGCTCTCCATTTTATGAGGCTCTTAAAAACCGTTGTCATCTGAGCAGCTTCTACGCATAGATCGAACGGTGTGAGCGCAAGAACAGGCTGCTCGGTTCTGTGATGCTCTGTTCCCCCGAGAGGCTTCGGTGGAAATGATATTAGCGGAGATATTAGATATTAGCAGAACCGATTTCAATTTAAACAATACACACGAGAACGTACGTGTTTCCCGTTTCTCAAGGACACTTACGTCTTGATTAGACATCTCCCAGTATGGCCGCTCTCCGTAAGAGATAACCTCCCACATCACGATGCCGTAGCTCCAGACGTCGCTGGCTGAGGTGAACTTCCTGTATGCTATAGCCTCTGGGGCGGTCCATCGAATGGGGATTTTTCCACCCTAAAAAACAAAGGAAAAAACATACTTACAGCGTTAGACTAACTCTTCTAAAACCAGATTAAAATGCAGATCAGTGGGACTGCAGCTTGGTTGTTAGCTAAGACTAGATAACTTGCCTCCTTTTAACTAGCACAGATACTAGGCTTTTCTATACCAACCACTGCTCTGTTACGTCTCTGCTGTAGACACACAGAAAATGGATCTAAGGATCCCACTATTTTTTTCATTCCTCACCACTGTGAAGTCTATATTTCCCCTAAATGTCTTTTTAAATAGCTACAGTCGCTGGTGGTTAATTTCTGCAGTCAAAGTCAAACAAAAGGCAAACTGGCTGTACTCTATATAGACATACGTGAGGGGAATGCCAACGATCCCAGCCAGGGCCCATGGGGTAAAATCATTTAAAGAGAATTTCAAAAAGCAATCTTTACAATTTTTTAATTATATAAAGTCACGGCACATAAACGAGAGCCTCGCGTGGCCTGAAGGGTTTCATCTTGTCATGACTTCAGCCCTTCAAGCAACCGAGAACGGCCCTGAATGTCAGAGCCACTTACGTTCTAAGAGTTCCTTCTGCGCTAAACACACTTTTTCCTCAGACACACACACACACACACTGGAGCAGAAAATCAAAAGGAGTCTGTGGGAATCTGTTCGGGGTTGTAGAAGAACTTTGCTCCCCTGTTTGCATGTGACAACAGATTCTCCTGCTGAATCTACGTTTTGTTCACCCGAGTGGACATTAATGATGCCTCACGCCCCTCTCTTGCCCTTGGCCTTCATACCAATCCACAGGGTGCTCCCCAATTACTGAGATGAGACGGAGGTGAGCTAGAGGAGGGAGTGTAGGAGGTCCGGAGGCTGTTGTCCTGTCAGACCGGGATGTAATTAATACATGCTGGGTGGACAGAGAGACTGACCCATGAGTGCAGAGTCAACTAGCTTATTTTCGCTAACTCATTCAAACAGCTCACAGCCTCTTTCAATCTGGGGCTTTTTCTGTTCTCAAAATTACTCTTTCAAAAGTGATGAGATATTTTAGAATAAACGACTTCACGTTAGGAGACTTTTTTCCATGTCGCACAATTTTGTTCCATGTCTCAGGACCGGCTAAAACAGGTGATGCTGAGGTAATTAAATGCACTCGAACTGAAGTGATGGCAGATTTATACCGCAAACAAGATATCAGAAAACAAACACAACATGAATATTTAATTCGGTTAACTCGTCCTTCATTTCTTTTTTTCTAAAACTGATGATCAACCACTTTCTACTAATCTACTGCAGGCATGTGTTTGAGAATTTTGACAAAACATTTAGAGAACGTTAGCCAATGTTGAATAATCGCTCCCTCTTTTCTGGGCCTAGCAGAGCTACAAGGACACCTAATAAAACTCTGAAGAGGAGATGATTTACCCGTGTGGTATAAGCCGCCTCAGGGTCGTCCTCTAGCACGCGGGACAGACCGAAATCAGACACTTTACACACCAGGTTGCTGTTGACCAGGATGTTTCGTGCCGCCAGGTCTCTGTGGACGTAACTCATGTCCGACAGATACTTCATTCCTGACGCGATGCCTCGCATCATTCCCACCAGCTGGATGACGGTGAACTGCCCATCGTGTTTCTGAGAAAGGACACATTCATCATGTTTACAGGTGCCATAAACCATTATAGATCACATATTGCTTACTGGTAAAGCAGCCGTTCTGTGGAGAGTTCTCTAAATAACTAGAACAGCTTTAGTGAAAGACTTTTATAATTGAAAATATTTTAAAGGTGTTTTTATGTTAAATCTGCACCCCATAATTCTTTGGGTTAATAAACAGGTTGACACACAGAAAACTGACAATTTTAAAATAGTGCTCCATTGGTGCAACGTCTACTTCCAGCACAACCAATGATGTGAGTTCAGGGGCGGGATTACCTGTTTGACAAACAATGGGGTAGAAGATGCATCATTTTTTAAAACAAAGGTTAGATGCACAGTGGCAGAAAAATGAAACGATGTATGTTCAAGTTTGCAAAACCTTTCATAGATTCTGAAGTGAATGTTGTTTTCTCCGTTGAATTTGAATCTTAGCAGCATCTTAAAACTGTACATTACATTATTTAGACTTCATGTATTTTTCAAGCACTCCATTTTCACAGTTCCAATGTCTTTCCCCTCAGATTCATTATGCAAAAGACTCTGACCTGAGTTTTATAGCGCTTTTGCCATCGTTCCTGTAATGTTGACAGGCCGCTATTAATGTAAAACCATCTGGATTTGGTGTTGTTAGCATAACAAAAGAGCGCAGACATCCATTTCGCCTCAAAAACTATTTCTGCAATGAGCAATTAGCCCAATGTCTTAATCTCCATATCAGGGCGGCGCTCTAATCTTGTTAAAACCCCACTTCTGTCCCTCCGAGCCGCATCAATCTAAAACATGCGCCTGTATTTCATGCATCATATAGTGGGTAAGTGAATTATCTGTGTTTTGTAAAAAGTGCCGGCTGATTAATTGCTTGTTCTGATCAGCGGTTATCAATCGAGTGACGGACTTACAGTAAGAGCAGAGAGAGAGAGAGACAGAGAGAAATGTTTTGTTTTTGCAACAGTAAGTGATACTTCACTGATCTGTCCTCTGATGAAACACATGTAGCTGGGTGGCCGAACTATGAGCTATTAGCCATAAAACGGACCCTGTAATTATATTAGCTCATTATGTGGGCTTAGGGGGTATTTATGGGCCTCATTACATGCGCTGCAGAGAGATCGAAAGACTCGGACGCTGCCTTTTCTTAGCGGTGGGGGTGTCCGATTTCATTTCATTTTCTCAAAGTGTAGGCAATTAAAACGAGCCCCGACTTAAAGGAAAACGTATCTGTGCTTTGCGTAATAAAATTTCACGGTCTGACCCGCTGGGTGACAAAGGAGGTGATAAATTAGCGAGGATTGCAGACGATACGACGTTGTGGTGGAGCAGACGAACCCTCTTTATAAATCTGCACAGTTCACTCATTCGCCACACGCTCACACCTCATTTTAATAGTTAAATAGTTAATAGAGTTAATAACAGTTTTCACACAGAACAAAAAGAGCACAAACTAAACCTTTATACCAAACAAAAAACAAACTAAACTTACTAAATCAACAGCAATACAAAAAATAGTCATTATAACAATTTACATTACAATAAATATAATAATAATTCATTCTTGTTCTTTATAGTTATAAAAATAACTATTGAAATAAAAATTGAACCGTACCCACTTAAACAGAATGTATAGTACTGAAACAAAAACAAAACGATGCAAAGCGATGATAGCTTTGGCACGCTGGCGCTACAACAGACAGTAAAGCCTTTAAGGACCCTGTGTTACCTGCATCAGACTGTTTCTGACTGCCAGGCATCTGTTTCACACTTAATTTGCCTCCAGTAATAGATTTCAGGAAGGCGTCTGTGGCTCTTGAGTGTTGCTCATTTACGGGTGTAAATAATTAAACGTAAGGTGGCGTCTGCAATGGCATGTGAACATCGACGTGGACCCTTTGTGTTCCTCACCTTTAGGAAAGTATCCAGCGATCCGTTCTCCATGTACTCCGTAATAATCATCACAGGCTTGCCTGCAGAAAGTAGAGAGACAGAAAATACAAGATTTACCATCACAGCCGAGATGGAAGGAAAAAACATAAAATGTCCTAACAGATTGATGATTCTACACAAAGCCACGCGGAAATAAATCATGATAATGGCATCATTAATCCTTTATCGCTGAGATGCTGAAACAGTGGAACGGGGGGAGAGGAGAAGAGGCTACAGCCCGGACACACTCTCTCGGGCAGCCCCATTATTCAGCGCGACAGGCCTTCATCAGAGCTCTCCACTATCAGAGACAGCAGTTAATTAACCCTGGCTAATCCACTGAGAACCAATTAGAGATCTTTGTTGTGGTGATGGGCGGGTGGGCCGCTCTATGAGAGCCGATGGGAGGGTTTAGCACCTGTGGTGGTGAGCGCCAGCAGTGATGGATGGTAGCTAGCGAGAGGCAGGTCTCTGTTGTAATCTCTAAAACACTTCTACACTTCCCAAGATGCACTGCAGGTGGTAAACAGCAAGGCAGCTTAGAGATACAGTCTCACAAACAGATACTAATGGGAATATGCTACCCGGCTTTAACAGGGAAAGTTGGCTAACATTTATTCTCTAATGTTCCCTAATAGTTCTCTTAAAGTTATCAAAAAACATTGCAATTAAATGTTTGAATAACGTTCTTAAAATCAAGCAATAACATTAACATCTAAAATGATATATATATACAAAGATAAATATTTTGAACATTCCCAGAAAATTCAAAACAGCATTTTTAACGTTTTGTTACTTACAACTTACAACCTTTTGAACATTTTGTTACTTGTAAAGAACATTAGCCAACGTTCTGAGAACATTCCCGTGTTTCATACAGTACAAAAATACAGTACACAAAATAACAGACTTAAATAAGCTTATAAAGAAGTGTAGAACGTTCTTTAGAGCCCTCCATGCTGAGAGAAAGAAGAAAGTCTTTGGTTACTCTCACGAACTGGTGCATTCTGGGTAAGCAGTACCTGTGTCAGTTTATCAGTGTTTGCAGAGACATAAGTGCTCAGTTGAGGCCTGATGTACCTGCCGTTCTCAGAGCAGTGTAAACACCAGCCACGTCAGCCTGATAAATGATTATATTCCTCAACTCTCCCAGCCAAATACCGAGATTTGTGCTCCAGTCAGTATTGGCGAGAGACGACCGTGTGCACGTGTCCGTACGAATCTGAGTAAAACGAGTGTGATCACCCCTTCAGAGCTTCACCACGGCAACCGGCCGGTTATACATCACCTAAAATTAAATCACTATCTCACCAAGATAAATGCCTTCCCTGACACCCCCAAATTTAACGCACCATGTCTGGTCTGAAAAGGGAAAAAATCCAATTCCCTTTTACTTTTCTGTAGCAGACTAATGTAGCTGTCAGCCAGACAGAGAGAGAGAGAGAGAGAGAGAGAGAGAGAGAGAGAGAGAGACACTGTGTTCTGGGAATGGTACGGCAATGGGTGGCCATCTCATGTCACTGTCGTGTGTGTTACTGCTTCATCAGAGACACGCTTCAAACAGCAGCCAGCATTGATGCTGAAGGAGCCGAGGTGGTGATCAGAAACGCTTGCAGCCGCCTCACGGGCTCTGACCTCAGAGTAACAGCCTACAGCAGAGCACAGAGAGCACAGAGAGCCCAGAGAGCACAGAGGCAGGAAATCACACCAGTCTGAGCTGTAAACAGACACAAGTCTACAAAATGGGTGTCTTGCAAAACTGGTTTTGAATTTTACTGTAATTTACACTGGAAATTCGTTTCTAGCTACTAGCGCTACAGTGCTACTAGAAATTTTTATGTAACATCAAAACATTATTACTAAATAGCTAAAGTGCTTGAAAATGCTTGAAAAATGTTCCTATAACCAAGAAAAAACATAAAAAATGTCAACAACAAACAAATTATGTTTTCAACATTCCTACAGGTTTCAAAATACCATTTTTACATTTTTGTTTTTTAATGGCAACATTAGGGAAACATTTGAAACAACCTAAAATTGTTAGCTGGGAACGTTCTCTAAAATGGGTGGTAATTAAAGCGCTCTGGTAAATGAGAGTTAATGGCAACCTCTGGTTGTGATTATCACAGCCGCTCCGCTAATAAAACACTGGTTATTACAGGCGCTGTAGAAAACAACCCTGAATGTGAGATTGTCTCTTGACAACTAATCTCTGGCAACCTTGAGTGTTTTTTTAATTTCCCTTCTAATTCAAGCGTTATCAAGCTATCATCTGGACATCTGACATGGAAATTTTTCCTGATGAGATACGAAAAGGTTACGGCACAACCGCAAACACACGCGATTCCTGTCTGCTGGTCCCTTCGCTATCTGAAAGCACACAATAGAGCTCATTGAGGGCTTCCCGCATTAGCATCACATGTCTTATGAAGAGGGCAGTCATATCTCAGCCTGTGCCTTCTCTCCACTTTCTCTCTACAAAGAAAAGAATATGTTTAACCCTTCGTGAACCTGCATGACTGAAACAGCAGCCCTCCACAATGGGCTCTGTGTGCACAGAAAAAAATTAGCACATTTAAGCCACGGCCCAGCTAACAACATTTCTATTAGAGAACAAACATGTTCAAAATGTTATTTTGGTATTTCTAGAAACATCCAGATTTTTAGACTTTGTATAAACGTTACTGCTTGGTTAATTTATTTATTCAGTAACTGTATATATATATATATATATAAACTTTTTTATATAAAACTTTTTTAACATTTTTATATATGTATTTATATAAAAATGTTCTTCTAATGATACTACAGGAACACTTAGATAAACTTTTAGAGAATGTTCTGAGAACGTTACCTGTCAGCTGGGTGGTGGTTTGACTGGTTTTTGGTATTGATATCTTCAATATAAGATTAGGTTAGAGATTGACCGAAAAACACAGAACACACCATAGTTCAATAGGATCTTGTTATAGGTTTTTTATGCATATTGGAAAACTACTTTTTAAAGACCTCTGTGGTTGAATTATCCTCTCAGTTCTACCCAAACATGAGTCCCTCACTACTGCAGAAAGTTCTGAAGGCAGAATTCTTTAGTGAGCACTTAAGAGTTACACTAAACTGTTAATGCACTAACTCTTCAAAACATCTCTTTTGATGAATCGCTCGTGTTCCTCATTTGCAAGCTGTTGTGGATAAAAGCATCTGCCAAAGGAATAAATGTAACATGTAAATGTACCATCAGTAAAATGGCACACTTTATAGATGGATCCAGGTCTGCTTGTGTTGCGATATGTAGGGCAGAGACTTTAAAATCACAGCCACTTATATAAAGCTGTCACAGCATGCAGCCGTCAGACATTTTGCACAGAATTTCTTGAACTCTATACATACTTACTGGGGAAAATTGCTTGATAAATCTATTCCCAGTAGAGTCCCTCTGACCTACATGTGCATAACACAAGTTTAGTGAACAAAAAATACCTGAGAGAAACTCGGGGCAGGTAATCAATATCACATAAACACCAGACTCATCTCTGTAATGTGATGCCCTGTGATTCAGTTCTGACCTGTAATGTAAGGTAGTTATTTAAAGAAAGAAACCGGTGCCACAGTTTATTTACTACCTACCCAGCATGTACAGTAACTCAAGGTTATTATAGTTATTATATACTAAAACAAAAACCATACAAATATTTCTGTTTACTGAAACGAGATCAAACATAATGTTTTAAAAACAAACGTTAGGAAAATTACAAACGCTGCCTGATAAATGTTGATAAAAAGTTATTAGCTGAAAATAAATACAAACTGAGACTGAAATAAAAACTATTAAAATATTATTCATTTTATATATATTTATAATATTATTAATTAATAATTATTTTATTAAATGATAAATATTATTAATTATTAACATTAACAATAAGTAAGTTCTAAAATGACAAAGACAGCTACAATTGTGACAAAAATGAACACAAAAACTTAAACGTTAGAAATGAAAGCTAATCTGAAATATTAATAAAACTGAACACAAAACTATAATAACTCTGGTGTGTGTGACAGAGGGTTTATAACATCAGATATGAGGTGGTTTTGTCTAATTACTCCAGTGTGTGTGTGTGTGTGTGTGTGTGTGTGTGTGTGTGTGTGTGTGTGTGTTTGTGTGTGTGTGTGTTTGTGTGTGTGTGTGCAAACATATGTTAGTGTGTATAGTAACACGCCTCAGACTTTACATTTCTCCAGCATGTCTCTCATCAGGACCCTAACAGTGACACCCCTTAACAAGCTCAAATCAGGCAGCAGATTGTCCCATTGTCTCTGCTGGCTCCTCTGTGGAGTGAGAACCCCTATTGCAAATAGAGTATTGATTTTACAGCCCCGGTTAAAGCTGTTTTATTTCAGCCGTGGTTACCCAGGTAGCAGCAGATTTTAAAAGAGAACTCATTGTGGTTTCGATACCTCCCTATATTCTTGGCATCTTGCATCTAAGGAACTAACTTATAGGATCAGAGAAATGTTTAGGGTTCCCGGTTTGTGCCCCTACAGGCCAATCTGTGTTCTCTGTGTGACACAAAGAACAAAACAGACTGTTTTTAACTTTACAATTTTATTGATTTTCCTAATGGCGCTCTAACTAAATGGCACATGATGTACTTAGCAGCGTGTTGCTTCCAACATCCAGCATTTGGCAAGAAAATCACACACACCCAGAGGAACGTTGCATCTCTAAAGCTAGCTAACAAGAGCGCTAACGTAATTTAACACAAGAGTCTCCGCAAGACTTTAAACTTTCATTGTCCCCCAAACAAAGCAACGGCAGTTTTAATGAATGGTTTCTGGAAATAGCAGCCACTTCGTTAGCAAGCGGCGAAGGGAAATCTTCAGCGGTAGGAAGAACGCAATTGGTAGAGATGATAGCCTCCTCCAAATTGAATGCTTCCAGATTAGGCGATTGTCGGCACATAAAAGAGGAGATGAGAGATAGTGAGAGATCCGAACTTTTCTGACAAATGACGAGACGGCAATTAAAAGGGCTATTTCCAAACCTTTTCTTTTAGCCGCACCGAACGCACATCTACATAACAATGGAGGCAATCAAAGGAGGAGGGTGGGCTAGAAACATTGTTCTGATAAAAGACTGTTGATTGGACCACCAGCAAAAAGAAAAACACGTTTACAGCTCTGATGTGCTTGTTTCTGTAATGATACGTTTTAACACATCTGATCCATTCAGGTGGTTCCTGTTTAAAACCTGTTTAAAAGAATGCCAGTTTATTTAAACACAAACACCAAAAATACAATGATTTCTAGGCAAATATTGCAAAAATGTACCTTACTAATTTTTACATTTTTAATGCTAGAATCCTAGAGTCACAATTACAACTGAGGATTTGAATGAAAAAAGTTTGCTTTGAATAGCAGCGAGGTTAAAGGTTACACAGCCATCCTGTCTCCTCCTCTGGTCTGTCCTCGGCCCTGCAGCCTCTGACCTGCTGGGCTGTGGTCTGTGAAATTGCCTCTCTTTACTGTCATTTGTGCCCCATTCACATTCCCCAAGGCCAGAGAACACACACATCCATATGGAGTGTGACTCGACTGTCACTCTGCAACCTCCTTCTCCCCCTCTGCCTGTTTTTCGTCTCCATATGTAATTTATGTCTGTTTCAAACTCTCTTTCAAAAGTCTTTTTTAAAGTCAGTCAGAAAACTCCAGCAGACAAAGGGGTCAAAGTGCAGTTCAGAGATGACCGCGTTAGTCTCACTTAAACCTCTACTTTGTTCCTCCAAAGAGTCTGTGTACCTCCAAAGATACTGAACTGGGCTTTAACCCTGAGCCCTTGATATTTGCTCATAACATAAATACACCACTTATAACTGGAAGACAGGCAATTAGGCAGTGTCTGCCTTTTCCAAATGAAACACAAACTCGATTTACGGAGAAAATAGTTCCGTAAAGCGTACAAACCAATGCTAACAAAAGGTCAGAATTAGCATTCCGCATTAGAGAGGAAGAACTGTGCAAAAATGAATAAGAAATGCTGAGAGACTTCGCTGTTCATATGTGCGCTGCTGAATATTTATGACACTTAAAACACATCCAATTAACTATTTAAATTATTAATATTCATGCAGTCATAAATATGCATACTCTTATTGTTGTGCTCTATAGGTAGTGCAGAGAAAAGAGAGGCGGCGGTTCTGTCATAATGACACTTGAAAGAACGCTTTTGTTTGGCGTCTGGTGAAAGCTAAAGTTCTCCGATAAGCTCTCTTCATTACTGATGAGATAATGAGACTCTTAAAGGTTTCTAACACACGTATCGCAGCGTTAGCTATCTCCATCTACGACCCAGATGCAATTTAGACAACTTCAATAAGCCACGAATGTCTAAGTGCGAAATGGCAGGCGAAGATTGGAGAAACCAGCGATAAAGGAAAACAAACACAAAGAACGTTCTCTGAAGCGAACAGACATGAGGAACGTGTCCTTACATTAACTATTTAGATTCCGGCTAGCAAACATGTTCCACAACATCCATCTAGCTTGTTCTGCCCACATTATTTCAACATTATTGCAAAAACTATGAAAAATATGCTTAATAAAATATAATCAGCAAACAGTTGTAATGCTTTGGTCTTTAGCAATTATCCACATTAGCTCGGTCATTAAATGAATAGTTAACAGAACAATTTAGAGACAACATTCCAACTAACAATTGTAAGTTGTAATAATGTTTCCTTTCATTTCCATTAAGTAACAAAAATGTTATTTTTAATGTTCTAAGAACCATCAAAATGTCTTTGATATAAAACATTAAAAACACCACTAACTCTACTGCAAGAATGTGTCTGAGAACTTTAAGAGAACTTTTAGGAGCATTAGCCAGTTTTCCGAGAACATTCCCTGTTAGCTGGGATATTTAGCTAACTGTGCTAGCGAGTCTTTGTCTTCCAGTCCTCTTGTGTGACCAGATCCAACTCCAAAAAGCCGCTCAGGTGGAACAGTCAAGCTACGGTTATCTGCGTCCCCGAGGCTGAGGACGTCAACGAACACAACACCTCCATCTGCCTCCTGATCACAACACCATGAAACGCTTGCGACCACCGCGCTGGAAAGAGCTGCTAGCATTCGCACAATAATCACATATATCTGCGCTTGCACTAGTCAACAAAGCTGCGTAAATTCTGCACTAAACAAAAAACTCAAGTGTGCAATTGAATGGCTGCTTAAGGCGCTTAAGAGAACGGCTCAATTTTCTTCAGTGTTTAGAGTGGCGTGCGTCTCACACTTTTCTATACTTGAATGTGTTTGTCTGAAACCTCAGGGTGAAGGTAAACACTACAGCACGGGTTGTGAAATACTTCACTGAATGTGCTTTACTCAAGTAGCCTGATACACCAAATCACTCACAGAAATCACTCTTTCTATGCCTTCAATATCTTTAAAATACAAACTAAATGCTATATTTTGGAAAAAAGTCTTTTTGACATTTCTGTTAATTATTGATGTACTGGCTAACATACATACATTTTTGTTCATCTTATTGTGGAAACAAGGCTATTAAATTGTGTCCTGATGAATTTGACTTAACTTTTTCTTCATAGATTTAAAAAAATCCAATGGCTGTTTTCCCAGCTAATGTTCTCAAAAGAAAAAGTTAAAAGTTATTTTTTGTTATCATAAAGCATTCTTGCAGTAACGCTAGTAGAATTATTTAATGCTATATATCGTGTCAAAAACTTCTTAAGTTGTTTGTGGAACATTTTAAAGTTACAGAATTACAAAGTTTCTTTTAGCCAAACAATGATGTAAATGTAATGTCTACAAAAACTAGATGATTTGAATATTCCTAAAACATTCAAAGTAACATTTTAAAAATGTTACTACTTAATGGAAACGTTTGCAAACATTCTTACAACCCAAAATATCTTGCTAGGTGTTGGATGAGGGACTCCAGCACTTACATCTGGTGACGACTCCCTCCAGTCTGATGATGTTGGGGTGGTCGAACTGGCCCATGATGCTGGCCTCACTCAGGAAGTCCCGTCTCTGTTTCTCAGTGTATCCTGCCTTCAGACTTTTGATGGCCACATAGATCTCTCTCTTGCTGGGCAGCTTGAGACGTCCGCTGCAGACCTCACCAAACTCACCTGGGGAGAGACATACGGCAGCTGTCAGGACATCAGTGAAAGACCTCGACAGCTTTATGAAGGATCTGTGCATGAGTAACATCCATTTGGCTACTGGTGGACATCCTGTGGTTGACTTTACGACTGTGACTTATGCGGCCATTGTTGTCTCAAAGATGTCTGAAGTCTAAAGTTTCCCAAAGAAAACTGTATTTCTCTGTTTTAAAGAGATCTAGGGCTGCTCTTGCAGTGTAAAAAGGCACGATACAGAGCTTGTGTCATCCTGATTCCTCGTTGATCAAAGCTTTTTTAAACCTCAGGAGATGCAATGATCTCAGTTATGATTCAAGAGTTATTTTGAAATAAATATGGTTGTTTATTACAGTAAAGACAGAGAGCTTTGCATTAATGTAAACAGCTTGGATAACTTCTGTAGAATTTAGTGAGAAGTTTGTATTTGAAATCCTCTGATTGCAGACTTTATCTTAACATAGTTTAAGACACTGTTTATGTCTCATCTTAGATCTTTACCCTAGAAAAGACACATGTAACACAATTTAAAGCTTCTCTCCAAAGTAGCAAGCTGAAAACCTCAGTAAGAAACCTCAATTTGTTCTTCATTTAACCTCATTACTGTGTAGAAGATGGAGGTTTTGTTCCTATAGTTGTGAAGTTATGAAGTTATGTCTGTCCTATAGATTTACTTTGCATTAATGATGGCTGAACATTATTTGAGGGATTAAATGACTAAAGAAATCCATACACAGAAAATATTGGTTATGTGAAAAGACAGCTCTCGTCTCTCATAGAATCATTCTCCATGAAATTATCCACTTCAAAAGACACCACTGCACACGCATAAAGGAAAAGAATGAAAGATGGAGGGAAAGAGAAAGATACAATGATGGAAAAAGAAAAAACAGACACACACTCAGAGGAATAGGGTAGCCCAGGAAAATGAAATTTCAAAGCCACGTTCAGACACACAAATACCCAGAATTACCAGCTCAGTATTTCAAACAACAGCGTGTGTGTGAGGATTACAGTCGGCAGACGCGTTATAATTAGAGCTCACACAGAAACCTCTGTTCTTACGCACATCAGCACCCAACCGACTGCATGTCTTCAGACGAGCGTTTTATGAAGCAAACTACCCCTTCACAGCATAAATTTATGCACACATTTGTAACATGTGATTTGTACTCTGAGCAGCAGGAGATTTTGTTTCATCCTCTCACCTGCGCCTATCACTCTCTCGATTCGTATAGTTGATGCATCGATTTCCTTGGCAAAATCCCGGACGGCTTGATTTGGGTCCTCGTAGGTGTGAGGATGAATGTATGTCCTGCTTCCCGGCAGCTTAACTGTAATCAGAGAGAGAAAAACACATTTTACATCAAGATGTTGAGTCGACATTAATGCCAAAACACGATCGTACCGTAAAGTCAAACAGTCCAGTAAAAAGTTGGAAAAGATAAACTTTACAGTGAGGCTGAGCGTCGTGATTTATATCCCAGAACAAACTGGAATACAGATCTTTTACATTTATGTTGCCTCTAAAACAGCCATTTCTTTTGACAGTCTACTGTGTAAGTTTGTTTTCCAGGTGTGTGTTTATGTGTGTGTATATGTGTCTGTGTGTGTTATGTGTGAGGGTGCGTGTTTTATTTTGTACCTCTGCCGTTTTGAAACTGCATTTTTTCCTCATCTGGATCTTGCTTTGCTTTGATGTAGCCGCAGTGCCTGAAATGCATAAAAAAGATAAAAACATCACCTATAAAACGGTACATTTTATAAAGCAGCCATAAAATTGAGTGAGCTCCTGGATCTCGGGGCTGTTGGAGAGCGAGAGAAAGATGATCATTCTTCCCATGCAGCCGGTGAGGGTCACAGGATGAAGTTTCTGCATGTTCTGTACTGACTCCACTGTAATATCACATTATCACTCACTGGAACTTCTCATGTTATCAGTCTGTATCTGCGACTTAAATGTACTTATCAAACTTCCTTCTGAACGCAAAACATGGGGCAAAGTTTTTAAACACCAGTTTTAATTGATGTTTGCCATCAGTGTGTGTGTGTGTATGTACATCCATCTTTGTGACAACCAGTGTGATGATCCAGAGTAATCTTAGGACATTTTGGCTGGTCTTTATTGTCAGACACCCCTTTAAAGGGCTGTTTAATGGTTAAGACTTTGATTCGGGGTTAAGGTTTAAATCAGGGTTAGGCATTTAGCTATAGAGGTTAAGATTAGGGTAAAGGGCTAGAGATTCAGTTGCATCAATGAAGGTTCTCACAAAGATAGCTGCACCAACACAAGTGTGTTGAGCACTTCAGCACATCTATGAGTATTCTCTGTAGACATTGCTGGGAAGTTTAAAAATACCCACTGGTGTTCCAGGTCTCTGTGGGTATGCTTCAAAAACAGCCAGCC
Organism: Yasuhikotakia modesta; assembly: GCA_036877545.1. Taxonomy (NCBI): domain Eukaryota; kingdom Metazoa; phylum Chordata; class Actinopteri; order Cypriniformes; family Botiidae; genus Yasuhikotakia; species Yasuhikotakia modesta. The sequence continues at coordinate 20,193 of JBAJNP010003199.1, read as the reverse complement.
TGCAGCGGTATACTGCAGCACACGCTGGAGACACGCTTATGTAGCCTGACCATCAGTTTCACCATCACCACAAAACGTCCCTCTCACCTCATAACTAATGGAGCAGTTAAACAGATGAGGTGAGCGTGAGAAGATTGTCTTGAGGAGATCCCTGAAACCTGTCTTCAGACTGTACATTTACATTTATTCATTTAGCAGACACTTGTATCAAGAGCCACTCACAAATAGGAGAGCCTTCAACATCTGGCCATAAGCACACAACTGCATTGAGAAAGAACAAGCAGCAATAGATCTGAGGCTACAGACAGGCTGAAGAGAATAAGAAGACTTATGCTTTCTTAAAAATAAATGAATGAATGAAACTTAAACCTAAAAAGCATTGTAGGAAAACATATAAGCTCTTTTCCCATTCTTTTCCACGGAAGATGTGTTTGCATGCTAACAAAACAGCTGCTGATCTTCCATTTTGTTGACCCAACCCAGACATAACATCTGATCCAGATAAACATCTGATCCAGATAAACACAGCCTCAGATAACACAAAACTGCAGGCCGGTGTGTTGAGGTGCTTCTGCAATCATCTTTCTGCTAAATCTTTAAGAGCAGAACCGACCGCTGCTGATTTAAGGAACGTTAGAAACTTTATCAGCTTGTGAAGACGCCTGACTAATGATCAACTTAAACCGAATCAGTCCCTGCAACTTTTCACACATTCTCTCTAACGTTTTACGCTTTAATCAGAGACGCTATCACAGAATTACATTTTTCTGTCTCAGGTTTATCTCTCCCCTGTTTCTGCTCTCAGCTCCTCGCGGTAATTTGTCTCAAAGTAAGAATCCCTCACGACGGCTAATCTGAGAAGAAAATGTAGAGCTCTCTCATTACAATCAAGCACTAGTACATTTTAAAATCATTTCTGATTATAATTGGTTTGGGGTGAGTTCCAAGGATCCTGTAATGAGCGTGATCTCCATCCAGCCCGCCGGAGGAACGGCCCGGCCGGTGAGAGGAGTCGGCAGCAGAGAGGCAGATGAACTGGAGGCTTCTAGCTTTTAATTTGGCTGTAATGAGGAGCAGAGGGGAGAGGGGATGTCCGTGCCAGTGTCACAGGAGCTCAGCCATGGCTGTCTGGCAGACTGGAGCTGTGATTGCATGGCAGAGAAGGGTGAGAATGATTCTGTCTTTGGCAAGCGCCCCGTACACACTCATACAGATACACACACACACAAAAACATACACACATAAACACACACTCAAACAGATACACACACACAAATGTACACAAACACACACACACACTTGTACTAATACACACACACAAAAACATACACAAATAAACACTCACTCAAACAGATACACACAAAGGTACACAAACACACACACTTGTACGTACTGATACACACACACACAAATGTACTTACACTCATACAGACATACACACACACACTCATAGACACAAACACACACATTCATACAGACACACAAACACATCACATAGTGTTGTCATAGATTGTCAGTATTCATGCACCATCACTTTATACAGATGCTTATTTGGCTGAAATCAAACTCAAGCTTGTCATCTTGTAAACTTCACTAATTGGCTGGATAGACGGATCACCCCTGTGTGTGTGTGTGTGTGTGTGTGTGTGTGTGTGTGTAAACCTGACTCATCTCATCACTGATGACAAGAGACAAAATTGTTGCATATTCAAAAGAGGACGACGGATGGTTATTAAAAGTGAAAAACATGCCATTCATCAAAATGATCTAGTTTCATATGTCGCTTATGAATTCAATCCAAGAAATGTTAAAATAGCAGCAAAGTTGTTGCAACAAACACTAAATGAGTGTTTGCCAAATGAAAGCTCATAAAAATAGTGTGTGTGCGTTTGCATAAGCGTTTCCATCTAAAACATCTAAAAAAAACTAGCTACAAATACTTTTTTATTACTTTGTTGTCTGTTTTCATTGCCATTTATAAGTTTCATTTGAACATTGAAACTTCACAGAAACAAACTTTGCCAGTATCTGCATTTAAAATAGGAACAGAATAATCTAAAGACGCTACAAAAAAGATTTGCAGATCTTTTCATATTAAAAAGACAACAAATTTTACATAATCAGTTTCCTTCTGTAGTTCATACAACTCAGTGGTTCTGTAACAGAGTTCTGCTTTCAAAATGTCTGCATCTTACTCCAACAGTCATGGCAGTAGCTTGCATAAATTTACATTATACAGTGTGCATGAAGATACAGCGGCCCACGAATCATAAGAAGCCGTTCTCATTTCGAGTCTGTACGCTTGACGGACCTCTCAAGAACCTAATGAGAAAAAGAGCATCTTCTATTGACAAAACGTCTCTCCTTGAGGAGCAAAGCAGCAAGTATCATTCTGATGTATGACTCCAATCTCTCAGTGTTCCTCCGCAAACGAGCGAAAGCCGTTTCTTTTTGTTCTGCAAGGCCTCTGCTCTCAGCGCCCACCCCGACTCCACGAGGACAAATCACTTTACACCGCCTAATACACTCTCTCTCTATTTCTGCAGAACGTTCTGCCACACAGAAGAGACAGATCTGGGATGTTTTGTTTGCCTGGGCTGCTATTGTACTTTGCTGACTGGAGAAAAGAGCTATTCTTACTCTGCATGCAGGTCTAGCAGATTTCAGATTCATATTTCCTCCCTCGCTGAGCCTCGCGCACAATTTGCATATCAATTTACCTTGCCACTCTAATATTCTGCCACACGAACGCCGTTTTTCAAGGCGGTTCCCAGCCTTCCGTCCCAAGGAACGTACGGTCGCAATATGAATGCATCGCCATTCCTCTTATCCCATCATATTTTCCTATTCTAACTCATTTCTTCTCTCAGCTCTGACCTTTTCACTTTCTAGAAGTGTCCAGACATTCTTTTCTTTCTCTCCCTTCATCTTCCACTAGGCTTTGAGATCTGTGCTCTGACATTCTTTGAGCGCTTGAGCTGGAGCAAGAGTCGGTACTGCTGACAATGTTCTTTTAGCTCGGAGCGCTCCGCTGGGCTGCGGCATACTAACACTATTGAAATGAGAGCTGAGGAGAAAATGATACACTGTACAGGAACTCTTGAGCTGCAGAGACCGTTCCCATCAGCCTGAGCTCGGAGCTGACTGAAGCACATTTTGAATCCCCCGTCTCTGCTGGGTACCGGGGGTCTGTAAAACGCCTCTCCCCCAAAACAGAATCTCTTTAGGATGAAGGCTGTAAGAAAGTCGACCAAACAGAGACAGCTCAGAGATCAAACAGAGAAGGAGAAACTTTCTCCTCAGCTTCGGTTCATATGGACAGGTTTTATGCTAAGGCACCTTGAGAAGAAGTTTTGAGATCTTTAAACTGCACTCAGGTTGAGTAAATATGGACGTGAAAGGGCGGCTTTGAAGCTGAAAAGCTCCTCTAATGTTTCTATTACGTAACATAAATGTTAAAAAAGTTTAACATTTTTATTTTAAAATTCTGTAACCTTTTAAAACATTCCACTGATAACTTTATTTTCAATATATGATATATAATTCATAATTGTTGCATATAAGTAAAATATAATTATATATATATATATGTAATTATATGTATTTATATGTAATTACATATTTGATTTAAAGATTTTAAAAAATATATAATAAGCAAAAATTATACTCACATTTCTCCAGAAACTTTCAGAGAACATTAGTCAACATTATGAGAACGTTCCCTGTTATAAGAAGCTGAAACAAGCTGGAGAATGAGAAATGTCACGACAAACGTCTTTGGTGACTTTCAGAAGCGAGAGCTAATGGCAGACTGACCCACCGAGCGTCTGGAGCCTGTGGTCTACAGAAACCAGCAGAAGGTCAGAGATCTTCTCTCTGTTTCTCTGTCCTCCTGGCACTGCATTCATCTCCATTAAAGTCTCCCCAGCCACACGTCCTTGCCAGTTTTCTAACTGACTTGCAATTAGGTTAAAAAAGCAGTGCAGCTATTCCCCTGACTGCTGCCGTTCGAACCCTCGGCTCCAGCGTTGTGTTGAATTACGATCGCCTCATCTGGTTCAATTCACCCGCCATCTCATTTTACAAACATAAAGTGACTGACTGCAGAAACCGGGTAAGAACGCCGGCATCATATCAGACTTTCACTAATGACCAATCAGTGACTGTTTAAGGCCAGCGATGACCCTTCAACGTTCCTGTCAGTTTATTATAAACACAAAATCACCGTAAGCTTAAAAAGACTTCCTGAAAAACTCACCACACGTCCTCATCCCAGCTAACAATTTTGGGTTGTAAGAACGTTTCCCTAATGTTTCCATTAAAGAACAAACCTTAAAAAAATGCCCAGATTCTTTGTTTTTTATTTTTAAATAAAAACAAACCTTTTTAAAACGTTCCAATATATATATAGATATTGTCATTAATCTGAAGAGTCACTCTGCATGATGAAGGCCGTGGAACGAGGGCATTTCACGACTGATTACAAATCTCTGATCTTCTGATCTTTATACAAACTGTATATACAGTACATATATATATATACTGTGTGGATACTGTATACACACACACACACATATATATATATATATATATATATAGTATATAAGACATATAATATCTGACCTCCTGAATGACTCTCTATATTCTGCCGGTCCCTGAATGATGAACAGCACACAGCGTTAAACGCTGGACTTCCTGTTTAGCGTGTGTCTGGCCTGAGGAGGAGCTATAAAGCTGGAGAGGACTCCACAAAGGGCACAGCATGAAGTTATTTCCACCCATAATGCTTAATTGCTTGTTTGATTACCTTGTGTTTTCCAGCGCATTAAAACAGGGGGTGACCAACCTTAGCCTTTCATTTGGCAATAAGCATGTGACCTTGAGAGAACCGCCCATGCTGACAACACACACTGGCCGCGGTCACGCTGATGTGAGGATTTTACTTTTATTAATATGGGGTGTAAAAAATGTGGGAGACAAAGTGACCTCAGCAGTTCTGTCCTACGGGCCGTTTACAAAACAAACACAAATGTTATTAAAAAGAAAAAGGTTCCATTTAGAACAAGAACTGGAACACAGAATTAGATATACAGATTAACTTAAGTGAAAAATATACACACACACACACACACACACACACACACACACACACACACACACACACATAGATATGTACATATATGTGTGTGTGTGTGTGTGTGTATACATATTTTTATATATGTGTGTATGTATATACTTATATCTATTTGTTTGTGTATATACATATACATGTGTGTGTATACATGTACGTGTATGTACATATTAAAATATTTGTATGTGTATATACATTTGTGTGTGTATGTGTGTGTGTACATATATACTGTATGTGTGTGTATATGTACATTTTAACAGGTTAAGGATACTTTACTAGAAGCAGCAGTGCAGCACTAGTTGTGTTTATGTGTTGTTAACAACACAAGTTCCCAGTCTGAACACATCAGTCTAATTCAGATTAAACAACAGCTTCTGTATGTAAAGTCAGAATCAAAGTAAATGTGTTTGAGGGATAAATTACAGATCAACAACTACAGAATAAAGGGAATCATGCAGAAATGATTCAGTAATGAAGAAATTCAACAAATGATGCCACTTTGTTCTGCGTCCATTGTTCATTACTCTCACAGAGAGAGAGAGAGAGAGAGAGAGAGACAGCAAGGGAGGTAAAGAGAGAGAAAGAGAAGAAAAGAGAGAGAAAAAACAGCACACAAGACAGAACAAAAGAAAGAGATGCCACAACAATTACACAGCTTCTGTGAGACACAGCGAGGGCCCAGCTAACAATTTTACGTTGTAAGAATGTTTCTGTAAAGTTACCGATGTACCAATGTTATTTTGAAAGTTTTAGCAACATTAAAAAGGTCCAGTTTTTAAACATTAAATTAAATCAGAATTTCAAACAGTTATTCAGACATTTTTTTCAATTCTATAACTTTTTTTAAACATTTTACTAACAACTTAAGAATATATATGACATAACATAAAATAACATTACTGCAATAATGACCTTTGAAAGCGTGTTTGCAGAATGTTATCTGAGAACGTTTCCTGTTAGCAGGGGGTCTTTCCAGCGCTCCATGTTTTCAGTGGGGGCACACGTTGACTGCAGTGGCGGTCAGAGGGGCTGTTAGCACAGATGACAGGTTTTCTAAAGATCAGAGATTTGTAATCACTCGTGTGTTTGCCTCAGAACTAACAGGACGGAGCTGAACTAAGAAATGCCCTCGTTCCACGGCCTTCATCATGCAGAGTGACTCTTCAGATTAATGACAATCAGTGACACCCCCCGCTTCAGCTCACGGGAGCCCGACGCAAAAATAACCTCACGCTGTTCTGCGCGGTCATTACATTATCAGCCAATAACAGATAGTGCAAATGAACGCGGAATAAAACACTCGTCCTTCTCTCCCTCGTTTTTTTAGGTTCTTTGTTTCTTGGCTCCTTCGCGGTTGCCAGAGACCTGGCGAATCTCCAGCCCCCTCACGCTGTTTTAAAAAAAGATTTACTCCAGCCAAAGTCATTATTAGTGGAGTGAGGAGATTAAACGGTGATATCTGCTAAATCCAGGATGTGTTCCTGATAGGTGTGGAGAAACATCCAATTTGTTAACTATTCATTATGGTAATTGAGAATGCAGAGAGAAAATTACACCGATAATGATCCTATTTTTTAGAGCGGGGATTAATTCGTTTGATTCAGTACACCGGTCAGAATCCAATTCATTAACAAGTTTGACCTCTGACACGATGACTGGGGCCCTAATCTATGCAGGGCCCGGCCCGTAATAAAACTCTCATTTGCTAATCGGTCTACCGGAACAAACTCGTGGGTCATCGCAATAAAAGTGGAATGAGAATCCATGCCTGTGTGTCATTTATAAATGACAGCATTTTCTTCTATGTTGGGTTTTAATTAAAGGTCATACAAGTTTCTAAGCATGCAAATCTGGATATGAAAATATCATTTATGCCAATTATTAAAACAACTAATGTTATATCATTGATTGTAGTATGAAAACGTCTAAAGCACAAGCTAAAGTGGATAGATAAATATGCAAAAATAAAAATTAACATTAACAAAAATAAAAAAGGAACAATAATAATTAACAATAATAAAACTCATAATAATCATTCTTCCATCAAAGTGAAGTAGTTCATTAGTCTGTTGGTTGTTGAGCAGTAAAGCAGTCAGAAAACATCCCTCACTAAAATATACAACCATGCTCAGCTACAAGATTCAAACTTGCATTTCCCATGTGAGCACCACAGCTAACAGTGTCTCAGGCATGTGCACCAACTGCTAAACCACAGCTCCAATCTCACCTCAAGCCAAAGTCATTCAAACAAAATCTACGTTGCTGTCTGACTGAACTTTTACCAGATTCAAACTTGCATTTCCCAGGTGACTGCCACAGCTAACAACGATTCAAGCTAACTGCTAAACCAAGGCTTCAATTCATACTGCATTTGCAATGCCATCCACATCCCCTACGCCCGACTTTCTTTTGTTGGTATCAGCAAAGCTTTTTGGAAAGCTACTACGGTACATAGAAATTTGTACTCCCTCCCTGAAGACCCTTTGCTCAATACACACAGAGAGTTTTATCATCTCTTTTCTAGCTGGAGGTGTAAAATTTTCTTGCTTTGTAATTGTGCTTGACAGACGGCAACTTCCTTGCCTTCATTATCTCAGTGTTTTCCTCTGTTTTACGCTGACTGTGCGATATTTCAGCCTCTACTCACGTCTAAGAGCTTAAAATGAACTGAGCTATAGTCTTGGCCACCCTATAGATACAATTACTGTATAATTTCGTTACCGCTGCCAAAGAGCTCTTTCACGCACAAAGACAATATTGCGGCGAGAGGCCAGTCCATCACACCGAGCCGTTGGAGGAACAATTACACCTTAAGCATGTTTGGCCACGTGCTGGATTGCATGTTTTTGTGCATGCAAAGAGAGAGAACGTGGAGAGAAAACGCCATCAGCGCCAGACCTGAAGGGCTCTTGAAACTGTGTTCTCCATTCCAGCCTTCATAATAGCGCTGCTCTCCAGCTTACAAGCAGTTTTTGCTCTAAAACGCCATTATGCCTGTCGTGCTACGATTGCGATGCTCTCAGAGATGAGCTGCGGTGGAGCTGTGTGCCGCACAGACGCATTTGTGCTGCGGCAGAAAAACTAAGAGCCAAACATTCATTAAACTGATGCCATTTGGACAATCAAAGATGTCACTTACACATCAGTGTCTACAGCCACACTGGAGATAAAACCGAATGTTTTATTCAGAAATCCATTATAAAGAAGCCAGAAAATGACAGAAAACAGAGGGATGAAAATGACAGAAAACAGAGGGATGAAAATGACAGAAAAAGGTTCCAGAGCAGTAAGTGTTGAAAACATTAAGAGAAATTTAGTAAAAGAGTGTGAAAGTAAACATGTGCCCAGCTAACAGTTTAAGCTTGTAAGAACATTTTCTTTACGAAACATAACCATTAAAAATGTTGTCTAGGAATAATAAAAGATACATAATGTTAAAAATATGTCACATTATTTCACATTACTGCAAGTTGATTACGTTTTCTCTGAATGTTTTAAAGAACATTCTGAGAACGCTTCCTGTCAGCTGGGTGAGAGCGTGAACGTATGAGCTTGTTTTCTGTCGCTATAAAGTTTTAAGAGCAGCCCGAGGCTCACAGCAGATGCTTCTCACACAACACATCGGTAACATGACATAACATGGTAACATGGCTTCTTATTCTCTCTAATTAAGAGGGTATGAAACTCTTCCTGTGAACTTCGTCTCTCATTACACAGATATATTTATCAGCGACACACCTGCCAGTTTCCTCATGACACCATCCTGAAAAAAGCTACACATGCAGGTTAAAATAAAGGCTAACATGAGAGTAAAAATGTTGCAATTACATAACATTTTAAAATGTGTTACACAACACTTAAAACATTTAGCAAAAACTGTGCTAGCTTGTTTTCTAGCCATATTAAAAATGTAATTAAAAGAGAAACGTTGGCTTGTGGGGTGCACACGCCAAATAATTAGGTGCTCCGCTGAGGATACGGCTTAGAAGAGATAATCCTACAGGATATAGTGATTTGGACGTGGGAGTTAAATAGATTTTCCAACTTTCTCATAAGCTGAAAACAAAAATAATTGTCTGGCAATGATGAAAGCAGCAGTGATGTTGCGGCTCCAATAGCTAAACTTGCAGGAGTTTCCCAGTGGTTAACACCTGCCTGTCTGCCTGTCTGCACTCTTAATTGCTTCTCAGGGAAACAGACTAAAAAAAATGGGCAGAATTTGATGACTGAAGACCATCTGCTAACTTCAGCATGTGCCATTATCTCCTGTTGTCCATGTATAATTCCACCAATATTCTGCGCTCCCGACTGCCAGCGTGAGTCTCCGGTGTGCTGGAAAAGCGAATTAAAATATTCCTTCATTTATTTATATAATTATTTATTCGGAGCATCCTTGAGTTCTGGAAACACGCTGCATAAATGAAACTTTTATTATTATTATTATCGCTAACAGAAGTAAATGGACAACAGGAGAGATTTGTGAAGTCTTTCATCTGATACGCTAACCGCTAGGCTCCAGCTAACAATTTTGGTTTAAAATAACTTTTAAAAGTTATAAGAACATTCAAATCATCCAGACACTGTATTCAAATTATTTGTCATTATTAAAGTAGTTATGTTCTGCGACATTACTGCAGGAACAACTTCTGATAACTTTGAGAGAACTTTTACATAACAGCAGCCAATGTTCTCTGAATGTTCCCAGTTTGGTTGGCCATGGTCCGGATTGTGAAACTGTAAAAACTAGGAACTTTCACAGAAATACTGTCTGTTGCTACAGCCTGACAGCAGGGAAAGAAATTTGCTGTTATTAGCAAAAACTAGCATGTTCTGCAATTTTGGCAACACATGCAAGTCAAATGCATTTTAGCCTACAAGTACATAGCTGCAGGCAGCCTAGCTAAACTAAGACTGTAAGCTATTGTATTAAACATGTTTCTTTAACATCAAACACACAGCGAGGGAAGAACAGGCTGCACAACCACTGATGGTTTTATTATTGAGGATTTAATTGTACAGCCGATTAGAAACTGTATTTTTATTGCGTGTTAATCATGGGAACCTATTTCCACTGAAGGGACAAAATGACGCTAATGAGCTACATGTTAAATGATAAAAGGGATGAATTTCATACGGTCTGTCTTACAGGCTGTTTGTGTTACTCTGTGGTGGTACAGGCGAGGCTGGTGTTAAAATCTCTAAATTATGCATAATCTCTGTGAGACAGGTGAAGCTGTGAACAGGACAAAAATATGCTAACAGGGCTGCAGCCTTTATAAATATTGCTCATGCTCAGAACTTACAGACGGAGAAGCTGAACAGAGGCAGAGAAAGACAGACGAGGGGCATGGGGAATAGAGATAGAAATAATAACAGTGAAACAGGCAGAATAATGCAGACACAGAAGTTGGGGGAGCTTGTGAATATGTGTGTTAAGAGAATCTAGCAGACCAAACCAGTCACTTTTTGTTTGCTAATCTAACCAACCAACCGACTAGCCAAGCAACTACCTAACTAACTCAGTCTATATCTATCCATCTATTCATCCAGTAACCTGGCAACCTCACAGTCCTGATGGGGAAGAGAAAACTAACCCCTCAGGTCAGGTGGGATTTTCATAGATGGAGAGATGTTGATTTTGTTTGATTCTGCCCTGAATGCATAAAGTGACATAAATGCACAGAGGAAACTGTTCAGTGTTTGAAATAGTGCCAGCCGCTCTCCTCAAGGACGTATAACCACACAACTGCCCTGAGAAACGCTTCAGTTTGTATAATCTTTCCTTTATATGTTGGGCAGCTGTTACCCGGGGCACAAAGCTGACGAAATAATCTTTGCTTTGTAATTTACTTACTCCACGATTTATGATATTGTTGAACTATAGCAGAAATTCTACAATCCACAGCAATCCATGCATATACCACAAAATGCAAATAAAACTATTACATTGTGTCAGTTATATGAATATAAAACGTGTTCTCTTACAAACGCAGAATTATTATCACGAGTTGAGCTCAGACATGTTCCTCTACACCACACAAATCCATTTAACTCAATAAAAAGAGCGTCACACACACAAAACAAAGCTAAAGTTACACACCGTGCTTCCTGGTATCTCAAATACTTTTCTCTCTGCCTCGGTCTTATCGCTCGTCTCTCTGACAAGTTCCCCTTGTTGTTCTGAATCATTTTCTGTATCCTTTTCTGTCCATCACTGTCTTCTTTTCTGCTTTTAGAGTCCGGTTCTCTCTTACAAAGACCCACATTCTCACTGGTACACCTTTCTCTTGTGAAAAAGTTTGTTTTAATATCAGATAAACACCAATCGATGGCTCTAGTCTTCTAACCGCATTCACTTCCCTCAGCTTTCAATCTGGACAGAGTCGACATGAGGGATCTCTGATGGGTAATTCATGACACTGCAATGGCTTGTGGGTAAAGTCTGGTTAGTGCCACAGTTAACAGTTAGTCGGTAACAGCTGGCCACATTTCTCGCTGTATGAGGAAAACTGATTAAAATGTGGTTACACACAACACAGACACATTTTCCAGGGCAACATTTTTATTGTTTTGGTTTATAGTTGAGTGGTTTGTGATGAATTATTTGTTGCAAAAGAAACATTACGCCTGTGTGTCTCAATGCTCTCTGTAGGCCAATGTGAGGCTGACTACTTCTGTTCTAGTCAATACTGAATAGGGCACTCAGTGTGATAGGCAATCACCTCAGATCAATACTAATGTTTTTAGAGACTTCAGACGGGCTTTGTTCGAGAAAGAAACCGCTATTTAATTCAGTCAGAGTATATTTATTATCAGCATTAATTTAGAGGCTCAGTAAGTCTCCTTCAGTTCAGTGCACCATCGTTTCTGCTTCAGTTGTTGTTGAATATTTGAGCTACTGTGCAAAACGTTTCTGACTTCAATTTCAGCTGCTTTCTTCTAGGGTTTAGCAGCTATGAGACGCACCTCACAGAGCAGTTCTAGGCATCGTTCTAGTTCTTTTAAATGCCCTGGAATGGAACAATCCCCATTTTATTTTCTAATTCAAGATTCCTTTTCTTGTAAAATAGTCATTTGACAGCAGCTCTCATAACTAACAAATAGAAAAGTTTTATTTCCCTCCGTGACACCAGCCCTGGTGCAGTACTTGCTCGACCCAGTGTGGCTCAGAAAAGAGAGAGAGACTGAAGCAAAGGTCAGGTGATGTTGACAGGAAGTTCATTCTTACCGTCCGCTCACCACAAAACACGCCACCAGGAAGATCAGGAGCACGATCCCACCGGCTATGGACACTGCTAGGATGGTGGACTGGTTGGGGTCTCCAATGGCCAGCATATCTGAGAAGAGCGAGAAACAGAAACGTTTGTGTCACTGAAAACCATTTGAAGTCTCTCAGACAGTCCTGCTGTACAAATAATGATTAATAACAACTCCAAGTATTAATTTCACACAAGTGTGTCTTCAATCTTCTCACCCATTTCAATGTTTTCCCAACCAATATTGCTGAAATTTCAACCGTTTAACCACACAGCAAACATGTCCTTCTCGAAAAGTTAAAGTGTTTTTTAAAAGCTAGTTAAAAATACAATACTGGAAACACTGAACTTACAATCTCAGCGTGTAAAAATTCATTTCTGCTAGCTGAAGGTCTGAGACCCAACACTGATGGAGAAATTATGGATTATTTCCATTTTTGTTTACAATCAGTTCTTATAAATGTAGGAAAATTTATGAGTTATCAACCAATATAAGTTTGTTTTTTGGGGTTTTAAAATGGCCCCGATGTCTTCTGGACCCCAAACAGAACATGAAGTTAAAAACGTGTCTTCTATACCAAACTTTCTTGTTTCTGTCATAAACTGCAGGTTAGCGATACACGTGCCGGAGAAGATGCGAGTCAATTTTCTAATTTACGCTTGCCATACAAATAGGTATGTTAACAGAGGGAATAACAGGCTCAGTTTGAAAGTTTCACGGCGAGCGTATGGATTTTACGCTGCGGCAATCGACTCATTACTCAAAACAAATACATCATTTATCAAGCCTGGCAATGCATGAGTAACCGCCTCCTTCAGGAAAATGAATTTCTCCAGCAACAGGAATTGATTTAGAATTCCGCCCAACGCCGTTCAACATTCTCAGTTATGCGCCGCATCCCGTACAACTGCAACTCAAAACGACAGACCACAGCAAAAATATCTCCATCATTTCAGCCATATTTCTCACAGCCTTGTGTTACATCAGAAAGGAACTCTTCTGTTCGTAGTGTATTTGACCTTTTTTTTTGAGCAGGACCGATGAACGTTGCAAACCGGATTCGAACAATGTCCGTAGGAGCACCACAGCTCATGTGTAGTGCTCACCGCTAGGCATAAAGGAATTAAACGTTTTGCTATGCTAACAGACTTAACGTGCTGAGAAAGCATGCTACTCGTACCATACCATACCATACCACACACACGTGTAAGTGGCTTATGAATGTCACCGTGGGCCTAAGGCTCAGACGTTTCTCATATAATTAAAAGAGCAATTACTATACTGGACTGTTCTGTTAACTGAAGCCTGGCAGATCAGGTCTGTTGGGTTCTGTGATGTATTTCCAGCGGCGCTTGCCGGACCATAACCTGGTTTAAATTAGCCGTGTATGCCACAAAGCCTCTATGTTTACTGTATGAAAGCTTTTAAAGTGCTTCGTTCTTTGATCCGTCAGGTTAGCTCAACACAGCCCTGTTTGTCCTCCTGAGACACGGAGACACACACAGTGCCCCTCACAGGGACTCCGGGCAGGAGATTTAGTAAAGAAGTCACACACCAGTTCACCATATTAAACCCAGAGCATGAATTCTCCAGCATCTGCTCAACAATGGAAAAGGGAAAACAAATATTGGAATATAAAATCGCTCCCCTTTTTCCAGAAACAGTGCTGCGGAGTCACTTATCTCTGATTTACATAATAGTCACATTTTGAAAATGTATTGGCTGGCAATAACCAACAGTAGACTTGCAGTAGCTCACCATAATTACATTTTTTAATTACAAAAATGGAAAGACGAATTAAAAGTGGTTTAGAGGCAAACAAAATAGACATCATAAATATTAAATTATTGAAAAAGGCAAAATTGTGCAAAATAAACATTAATGCATTAATGGTTTTAGTGGTTCCATTACACCCAAGATATTAAAACTCACTTTGGATAGAGGCATCTGAAAAATGTTAGGGAACCGTTTTCACAACATAAAACACACAAATAAATGATGTTACCTTCATGGCTGGTCTCCAGCTCTATCTCTCCACCGTAGCTGCCGTAGCCTCCGTCAGTGCGAGCCCTCACTTTAAACACATAGGTGGTCCCTGGTTTCAGCCCCTCGACCGTCATCATGTTAGCTTTGGTCTTCAGAACTGTGTAGTTCTGATCTCGCTGGTTCTAGAAGAGAACAAACACGTTCGTTCACCGTGAAACTTTAGTTCTTTTGTTTGTTTGCTTTTTCTGGTAGCTATAGAGGACATGATGGGAGGAAGAAAACACAACAACGTTAAGGAAAAATGTACACCAGGATATCAGTAATGAATTAAGATTTATTAAAGCGGTCTGAGGTAAATGGAGGAGTAAAATGAGAAGCTGAATTCATAGTCTGTGTTGTAGGACTAGAAAATGAGGGGATTAATGAAGGATATTATTTCAGCAGTGTGTTAACACTGTAGCCAGCAGGCGTCATATTTTGATAGTCATTATAGAGGCAGATGCTGGGTTCATTTTTCCATCCTGTGATAACAGGCCGGTCCAGAGCTTTAATTTACACTGTATGACATGATTATTGGTCTGATTACAGCTACATGAGCGAGACATCTGCTTTATAATGCTGCAGTGGCTTGTCAATGCGAGACCATGAATATTGTGTCAATTAATATTACAGTAACTTACTGCTCACACTCCTAAGCTCAGATTTGCTGACTTTATGAGGCATACAGGATGGGAAAATGGCAAGAGCTGGCTGAAATAGCAAGTTCCAATCTGATTGGTTGGAAAATTGACCTACCCGTCCTCTGAAGTTAGCGTAAACAATATAATAATTGGTCTAGAATGTTGTTTTAAAGTCATCAGGCTGTTACGACGATTACAAATAAATCATATAAAACATAATGGACAGCGAGACAGATGAAATTCATACAGATATATCATTCCAATAATAATGGACATTCCAAAACCAAATGGATTCTGGGTAATATTTGGTCCCTGTCCACCAGTCGCTGAAAGAAAGGCAGAGCAAATTTGTGTGTGAGCACGAGATTGTTTCAGTTCCAACAAACGCACACCCACCACACAATCCCCAACGCCAGACGCCCATCTGTGCTTTCAGTCTGAGCTCACATCCCATAATCGCACGGCAACCAGTTCGAGCGCCAGACCAGTCTGGGTCAAACGATTGCATCTGTGTTGGAGCGATGTAAAAGAAAACTCTTGCATGTGAATAGAAAGCGTTTACTGTAAAAAATGCTTCTATTCGGTTATGAATAGGTCTTAGAAGACGTCATGTGATTAATGTTTCTAGCTCAAAACCCACAGTTATAGTTCATCACATTAATCACAGACATGTTATGCAACGTGTGACAGTCAGAACAAATGGTCAAACACATGTACACACTTTTCACTCACTTCAACAATATATCTATGGGCTGATAATACAAAACCTAATAAATATCTTTCAGTGAGACATAGTGGAAAGATATTCAAATGAAACATCCAATCATTGTTTAAAGCCACTGTATTGTTCAAAYTGAACTTGTTTAACTACTACTGTTTAACCTTTAACTACCCGGGTACAGTGTTTAATAGACACTCTAACTAGAAGCTATGAAACACGCTAGTTTAGCTGGTTAACAGGTTACAGCCTTAGCTGTCAGCTGTGTTTGTATATCAGTGTGTGTGTCCGTGGTTGTACAGGTGTAGTGTGTTGTACTGGTGTGTGTGTGTGTGTGTGTGAGCAGTCAGCCGTTCTGACTGCTTTCGTTCCCAATGGTACGCTGATGCTCCAGCTCTCAGTTACACATGCCAGAGCAACCCTACAGCCTTTACTGGAGGTCAAAGAGCCACGTGTGTTTTCAGTGTGTGAGGAGGACAGAAAGTGAAAAAGAGGAGAGAGGGAGGAAAGAAGGAGAGATGAGAGAAGAGAAGGAGATTAGACACAAAGCAGGAGAAAACGAGTGCAAAAAAAGACACTCACGCAGAAAAGAAGAAGAAAATGAGGAGCAGAAGGAGAAAAGAAGAGAAGAAGGAGAAGAGTGTAAATGAGACGAGATGATGAGATATGTACCTTTTCATAGTAGATGACTTCATATTCTACTATGACTCCATTGGGTCTGTCGGGTCCCTGCCATGCCAGTGTGATACTGTCTTTGCTTTTCCTCTCCTTCAGGATCACATTCACTGTAGAAAGAGAGAGAGAGAGAGAGAGAGAGATAATGTGAGACAGAGCCATGTGTTGATGTAAATACAAGTGTCCTCAAAAACAGAGGTGATTATTTAAAGTGATGAGAGTGTGTGTGTGTGGCACTCAAGAGCACCTCAGTTCAATCACATCTCCTCAAGTCACAGAGTTTTATTCAGCTACACCTCTATTGCTACAAATCAATGCTCACAATCCCCCTACACACACTCGAGTGTGTTTTACACACACACACGTCAGCTAACACACAAATGGCTGTGAAACCTTTGTCTAAGGAGACACAGAGAGAGTCGCACATCAGCAGGTAATTACACTCCTGAAACACCCTCACCTGCTGGCTTCAGTCTAACACCTTTGCTCTCTCTCTCTCTCTCTCTCTCTCTCTCCATCTTTCTGCAATGCAGCAGGGTGGAGAGCGAAAGAGCGGGAGCGAGAGAGAGAGAGGTGTGGGAGAGAAAGCAAGAGAGACAGAAAAAGCGAGACAAAGAGAACGAGGGAGAGAGAGAGAGAGAGACAGCAGGTCTGATGTTTGGTCAGATGGTTGGATGTAACCTGGTGTCCTTCACCTCTTCTCAGCTTCCACAGAGCAGCTTTCAAAATCACACACACACACACACACACACACACACACATCGTTGTGGCCCATAAATGATTACTGGATAAGGATTTTAAAAATAATTTCATGACGACTGCACTCATAGTCTGACATAAATATTTTAGTTGTGCATAATTTAAAAAATCTATATATTCACAACAGAAATTCCTTTTTTTATGATAATATTCATTTCAGGTTCTACAGAACAGGAATTCATAATTGTTTTTGATTTTCTGATGTTGATCAGAAGTGAAATGATTTAATACTGTGAGAAGATTAAACCAGTACGGTGTAGGAAATGTCTGTACATGTCAGTGGTCACATATACAGTTTAGCACTCAATCATTTTCAGATTCGAGTGTGTGACATTCATGAATGTATAAATCATAGAGATCTTTAACTCTTTCTGACACAAACATCTCTCTCTCTCTCTCTCTCTCTCTCTCTCAGTATGTACTTGAGTCTTGCTTTACACCCTGAACAGATTCATACATATTTAATACCTCAGCCGGAGTGCTACACAAGACCCAGCACCGGTCATACACACACTCAAACACGCGTTTAATGAGAACACACCAGCACCGATGACCTGCCCATCCCGTCAGGGGTGGGAGACAGAAACAGGAAGTTGTTGGGGCAGTTGTGTGCACACTTTTGCACCAGAGAACGAGTCCAGACTGTAGATAATGTATTTGAAGACCTATATTATTTAAAGTGTTTGGAATTCCATGAACTTCCATGGAGGTTGTGTGTTGGTGTTCCCAACTAACAGGAAACGTTCTCAGAATGTTCTGTGAAAGTTTTCTCGAAATGTTCTTGCAGTGTTCTTGCTAGAATATTTTTAACGTAATATATCATGTCAAATCATCATTGTTAAATTGTTAGTTTGAGAGCAATAAGCAATAATATCAATACAACATCTAAAAAATGCACATTTTGGACATTCCTAGAACTGATTTTGTTACTCAATGTTAGCGAAATATTCTCATAAACTAAAATTGTTAGCTGGGTGTGTGTGGATGCGTGTGCGGCTGAGCCGGTGCTATTGTTGATCCGGTCCAACGAAAGCCCTCGGGTTGTACCGTGATTTCTACACACACACACACACACACACACACAGAAGACCTGTCAAACACTTGAGAATTTTGAAAGCTCTCATGGAATGAAACGATAACCTTTGCTGTCAGCGTAAAGGTTTGGAATAAGAATGGGAAAACAGACATTGTTTACCGTTTACAATCTGACTACAGAAATACCTTCAAATAACATTCAGAGTTTGTTTAAGGAAATCTAATGAGGATCTTTTTTCTGTAAAAAACGCTCTAACAATTGCCTCTGGCGTGTTGTTTCACTGTTTATCAACAGCTAGCTTTGCTCTGCTTCTAGCGTACGCAGTGTAACTCTATGTCCTAACCAGGGACGATATAACAAACTTTTGAGTCAGTAAAGTGGTTTGTTTATATTATATCTAAATATAGATACAGGTATCTGTAGTTTAGTGCAGTGCAAAGGTTATGGGTTCGATTAATGTAAATGCAATATACACACATTTATCTGCTGCAAAACACCTGCAACAAAACAAAGCAGCCTAAACAGATATAAACAAATATTAGTTTAAAAACTTGCCCAGGCCACATGTTTGATTAACTGATTTAAATCAATACCTTAAAGGCACTTTTAGTCGATTTGGGTTAAAAATATGTGAATATAACCATGATGTGATGTATCACAGTGTCTTTGGTTTGTAATATCACCTGTCTGACTGGTGGTGATATTGACGATAACTTGCTGTTTTGGAGTCGGACTGAGATCAGACACCCCGTTCACTGCCTCAATGCTGAAGGTGTAGTTGGTGTTGGACAGCAGGTCTGTGATCAGCACTTTGGGAAGGGAGAGACCAAACTGGCGAGGTACGAAATGGACGCTGCTGCTGCAGGGGCTGCACGTCTTGCCGTCGCATTTCCTGCAGCGGACGCTGTAGGTGACGTCACCCCGGCCGCCGCTGTCTCTCGGGGGACTCCACTCAAGGATCACGGAGGTGTCGTTCAGGGTGGAGATTGGGTTCTCCGGTGCTGATGGAGGCCCTGAGATGGAAGAAGAACAAGTTCAGTTTCCTCAGATTGTGTTTGAATGTACTGTACCTTACTGTACTGTACTGTACTTTTAATCTACTGTACTGTACTGTACTATACTGTACTGTTAATGTCCTGTACTGTTTATATCCTGAGGAAAAAGCCAACAGAATCTCTTTAATAGCTCACTTGTTTCTCCTACACAGCAACAACACCTAAAGTTTCCTGCCTGTAATATTTCCTCCTGAGAAAAAACTCTTTACTGTTCCAGACCAGAAACCCGGTTGGTGTTTGTATGAATCTGGACACGGCAGCTAAAAACAACCCCCTCAGGTGAGAGACTCTTATACTTTATGCTTTTGCAAACCAGAAATAGAAAGACTCACACTGTTTGACACAAACTCTAAAGCAAGCCCACCAGCGGACGCAGCAAGAAGCAAATAAATATGAAGAGAGGCTAAAGGTTTTTAGGTGCTGTTTAGCAGCAGTTTTAAAGCTGAGTGCTTTCCATATTATTTAGCCATGGTGCATTATGGGTAATGTACATCTAAACCAAGGCATCTCTCACTCTCTCTCTCTCTCTCCATCACAGGAGGGCGTTATAATGAGAGAATGGTCTGAGCAGAGATGCAAGATACTGCAGAGAGCTGCCACGAGGTATTTTCTTTAATGGTGTGCCAAACCTGCAACTACAGTACACTGAAGGTTGCGTTTTACACCACTCTGTTCAGCAGGGGTCTGGAGAAAATGGCAACAGGAGAACGCAGCCGAAGGACAGAGAGGATGATGGGAGAGTTGGAAGACCCTCATGGACGCTGATTGTTTTTGCACAGCGTCACTAATCAAGGCCGCTCATCTCTCTCCTCAGAGCGTCTGGTGGGTCTGCAGACGGTTTCTGGAGAGGCTGAGGAATTAGCATGTGGGTGAAGTTTCAATGTTGGTGAAGATCT
>JBAJNP010003198.1:34683-41320 GCA_036877545.1 Yasuhikotakia modesta | reverse complement strand
TTGTGTGTGTTTCTGTGTGTGCTTGTTGGTTTACCAGCCAAAAACTGTAGTTTGTTTATTTCCCCCCAAGAGTTTAGTAAGGCAGGAGAAGAAAACAGGAAAAGTTTGAGGCATGAATAGAAGCCTTAAGTCAGTTCGGCTGATATCAGAGACTGCTGCCCGCCGGCGTCTGATGAAGACTCCATTAAACAGCTGGAGTCTTACTTTTGATTTCTGCTTTTCTCTGTGTCTCTGAAAAATAGCCATTAGGGGATCAGTTTGCTTCTTATTTCACACTGAACTTGTTTTGGTCAAGTCAAATTTAGCCAAGCCCATCATTCAGAAACAAAAATGAGATTTTCCTCTGAGGCGTTTGCTGTGTGAGGCCAAATCTAGCTGAGAAGTAAACACTGATGCTGGAGGTATGTTGGACACCGATGAAACTTTTAACCAATCAGCCACTGGCCTCGTACCGCTGCCACGATGACACACTGACTGTGTGCTGCACACGGTTTCCTGAAACTCAGTTTCATTACTGTGAGCACAGAGTTTTAGTCCGCCTGGTTTATTTCCTATTTCATGAAGGCTGAAACTCTTGAGCACACGAGACTACAACAATATTCAAGATCATATCTATGTTTTCAGACTCACTTGCGCTGTTTCATTTTATTGGTGAGAATGTAAAGTATTATTTTAAGAAGTTAGCAGAGGAAATGTTCACAATTTTATCTACATGTAATATTTAGTAGGATCGTTTGTGAACTGTAAAAGACACAGATGGCATTTAGCAGTTAACAGCTGCCTCTCTCTCTCTCTCTCTCTTTCTCTCTCTCTCTCTCTCTCTCTCTCTCTTTTGCTCTAATAGAATGACCCTGATATCTTGTTTTGAATCTTTTCTTATTCCTGTGTTTGTTGACTTCACTTCCCTGGCAGGCCAGGACTGCATCGATTTGTTTTTCTGCTTGCCATTGAAATGAACAGGAATTGTCCTTGAGAAAACGCTCTAAAGTTGGGAGTGTTGGAGAAAGAGCAGATATGGAAACGTGTCTGTTTCCTGGTTACGGCTGTTTATACGGGATTTGCTGCAGTTGTGTTTTGAGAATATCTTGTGTTCATATTCTTTCTCTTTTCCTAAGATTATCCATCATATTTCTGGAAGGATTTGTGAAGGAAGTCACATTATGTTTCCAAAACGATTTCCTAAGCAGTTTTCAGCCACAGTGTGCAGATGTTCATAACGTTCAATGAACGTTTACACCAAACAATTTTAAATCTAAATGGCAGTGATGATGTTATAATGGGATGCCTGACTGTCTCATTGATTTTGTGGATCATTCATCATAAATCTTGTACTGCCTTGCAAGCGCTAGCATTTATTTCAGAACTGCTCGCTAGTTTAAAATACATTGTTTACATTGTGTTTGTGTTTGTCAGATTGGACACTATTGTTGTTTTGAAATGTCTCATTTTCATTTAAAATGAAAGGGTCTGTAAGTTGACAAAACTGCCAGTAAATCTGTGAACAATGAATCTGTGTTTTTGGAGGGAAGGCGAATCTGTCGCTGTAGGATGGAGAGAGAACAGGTCGTGTCAGGGCAGGTTTTGTAGCGATACATTCGCTTTCCCTCATGAATAATATTAAGTTGTGCTATCGGAGAGCATGCTGGGACGTGTGTTTGTCCGACCGCACAGCTTCTACATCTCTGTTAATTGAGCGCGTGTTTTTCAGAAGCTGTCGGAAAGGATCTCTGGGTGCGAACAATTTTCAGGAAAACTGCGATGTGGAGAAAAAAACGT
The DNA here is from genome assembly GCA_036877545.1 of Yasuhikotakia modesta. Taxonomy (NCBI): domain Eukaryota; kingdom Metazoa; phylum Chordata; class Actinopteri; order Cypriniformes; family Botiidae; genus Yasuhikotakia; species Yasuhikotakia modesta. Next base: position 39,544 of record JBAJNP010003198.1, on the reverse strand, counting down.
TTCGTGAAAAAAACGTGAATTGAATTGATTAGTAGATCAGTTTCACCTCTGCATACTTAGTATTTGCTCTGAAATAGATTGAAGAGGTACATTTTATGTCTCTGTAATCAAATATTCCATACATCTCCGGCTGTAATCACGCAGTCGTATATTTCTGTGTGAATAATGACATACCCGCCTGATTACAAATGAAATCTGTGTCCAGGTGCAGCGATAGCCAGAATTTTCCTGAGGATAAATCAACAAATGGAAGCTGGTTTGTGTTTGTGTGAAATGGACGTTTGAGCTTTTTAGGGAGAGAGATGGACTTGGTTAAATGTGAAAAACAGCACAAGGAATGTTTGTGTTTTTAAACATATGTGGTGCTGTGGTTGTGTAGGTGGCTGTTGTTAAGTTGTTGCATGCGTGTAATGAATTCTGATCTGCCCAGGGCTTGAATGTCATCATACGTCTACCAGCAGTTGAGTTCACTGTTTAATACACAGCAGAGAGTGGGTGTTTCAAAGGCTAAACAGTCTCCCGTCTGCAGCGGCTGTTTTGCACGAAATCGTAGCTACATCTACCAGGGCTTTCTGTTTATCTGTTGTGTCTCTTTCTCTCTCTCTCCCCCCGCAGGCAGATAAATACAAGCGCAGAAGCAGATTTGTATGTAGCTTAACGCCTAACTAAAGTCAGTTAACCACAAAACAACACCCCAGTAACGGATTAACTGATGAATTCTGTTTTCTGCTCAACCTGTTGCATGGAATAACGTTTAAATAACGTTTAACAGTTTGATTAAGTTGGATCAACTTCATAAATAGTTCTGTACAGGCATCAGTGACATTTGTTGTGAAAAATCTGGTTTGCCACAGTTATTCTCTTGAAGTCTGGAGGACGTTTGAGAAACTGAGCAGAGCTCTGCACCGCTAACACAACAGACTATTACAGCATCTTGATTTGTTATTGATATAAAGAGATTCCAGTCATCAGGGTCTTCACAATCTCAGCACCTGTCATTAGTGCTGAATATTGACACGTAGCTGTGAAATTTCCAAGCTAATAGCAGCTTGTCTGAGGAAATTGGTTGTGTGAGAGAGAATGAGGGCAGCCAGACAGTGTTTCTACAAACCTTAAATCACTTGAAACACTCGCAGCCAAAATAAACAGCTACCAATCAACCTGGACGTTTTTTGGAGGTTTTATTTATGCTACAAATATGTACTAAATTTGAATTTAGGCATTTAGCAGATGCTTTTATCCAAATGACTCACAACAACGAGAAACAAACAACTGAGAGATTCATCCTAAAGAGGCAATAATACCAAAAGCAAAACACTGTTGCTGTAATAATAATATTTTGACCGTGCCACGCACATCTGTGGTGATCCTCTTGCTTTCTGTTTGTACGTGTAAGGAAATATGTTTTTCTTCTGAAGCTTCCTGGAGGCAGTTTATTAGACCTGTATCTCATGAAACATCAGGTGAAAACAACTGTTGTAGAACATAACTTCTCAGATACAGACGGACCACCTGGCTTCCCTGCTGAAGACCACCATGAATTTTCATACTGGTTAGTGCTGGTCAAATAATGACCTCATTGGTTACAAATAGACCATGTAGGTCAACAATAAAGTCCAAACTGCTGGTTTTCCTCAGAGCCTACAAATAAATCCAGGACACTTTTAAAAAGGTGTTTCATGATGTCACGAAGGAACCATTTTTGCCTGTATGTTTCCATAAGGAACCGGTAACATTTGTAGAACCTTTTCACAAAACATTATTTGTAGTGGAAAATGTTCTTTAGACTAAAAATGCATAAAAATGAATCTTTGAATGGTTCTATGAGGAGCCAAAAATGGTTCCTCTTTGGCATCCACGAGGAACCTTTTAAAACCTTTATTTTTGAGAGTCTAGGACATTAACACACCTCAGAGGGTTGGTAATGTTAATCTTCTTCATTTGTGGTCCTGATATTTCCGATATTTTGTGTGTGCAAGTCATGTGCTGCATGATTCTGCTTTCAAATGTTGTTTTATATTTTATTATCTGACTATGAAAAGCTTTGAGGCAATCATAAATTCAGATCAGTTCTGCAGTCATAGGTGAGTCAGTGGCCGTATTCAGATGCGAGCGTTTATATCAGTTCATCTCAACGCGTGTCAGTTTACTCACGCTTCGATTATTCCTCCACAGAGATGAAACTTTTGCCCCGCGCTGTTTTTCACATCACTTTATTTCTTTTTATGCAAATTCAGGTACTGTAAACTTCTTTTTTTGACATGGTATCAAGGAAAAAAGTTGAAGTGATATTCGCATACATCAGTGTCACCTTGTGTTTATAGATAAGAAAAACGGCTTGTCAGCGATTCAAAACGTGATTCATTGCTGTTGTTCAGTAACGTTCCTAGAAACAGTTTGATTTAGGTTTACATAAGTAAATGAATGTTTGTGTAATTGCTGTTTTCCATTGGTTTGAGTTTGATGACGTCACCTAAATGAAGGTCCTGTCAGATACATGCAGATTATACAACCTGATTATATATCTGATTATAATAATTAAAATGTTGCCTTGAGGGGAAAATTTATGTAAGATAATAAGGTTTTCTGTAAGATAACACTCAGTTTTCAGAGAATAGATCTATATTAAGTTAACCTTTTCTCCAGTTTCTCCACTGAAAGTTCACTGAAATTAGTTGATGTTTTTCTCACAAGGGAAGCAGTGATATCTTATGCAAATGTGTTTCTGAAGTAAATCCTTCTTTTTAAATTCTTTTTAAGGATATTTAGATATTTTATTGCAACACTTGACAGAAATGCTGCTCAAGAAAACTATGAGCAAGAAAGTGACGCTGCGTTTGTCTGTGTTTGTCAGCTGTGACCAGTGTGAAGTTATGGGCCATCGACAGACAGTGTTTTCAGACCATCATGATGAGAACTGGACTCATCAAACACGCCGAATACATGGAGTTACTGAAGAGGTGAGCGTCTGTCTCTGAAGCTCTGCCCCTTTCTCCTCCAGCCCCTCTTTCTTTCTTTCTTTCTTCCTGTGTGTCTGTTTTCCTTTCGTTTTGTCTGTCTGTCTCTCTCTCTCTCTCTCTTTGTCTGTCTGTCTGTCTGTCTTTCTCATCATCTGATAATTTTATGGGCATAATGGCTCCTGAGAGAACATGTGCACATTTAACGTATTAAAGACAGAACTGTGGGGCTCCTGAGCCAAACTGCTTGAAAGAAATCTTCATCAAAGACGTTAAAGACGTTGAGGCGGAACAGAAGAGTGTCTTGGAAGCTTCAATAATTTATTGGAACAAAGAGTCTCTAAAGCCCCTAGTGTCTCCTGCTTCCTCTCTTTTCAGCACGATGTATAAAAATTAGGAAAATGAATAGTAATGAAATCATTTTTAATGATTCATCGAATGTGGTTTCATTTAATGTTAATATTACCATATTCCTGCTGCTATATTGGGTTTTTTTGAATGTTAAGCAGGTCTTCATTTTTCATTGACACTTCACCAGCTGTTAACACTGAGGCAGAACGCATGTGACAGTCTGATGCTGAGTCATGCTGTTCGGCCCAAAGGAACTCGTACTGTGTGCTGGATGTGTCCTCGTGATGTAATGATGAATTAACATGATACTGAACCCCTGATTGATAGATTTACCATCTTAGATGTTTTGCAGGTAATTCAAATGGTGGTTTGAAGTAAATCGTATCATATTTTAAATGTTTATTTGCTTGTGGTAAAAGTGCTTTGGCAGTTTTTGATGTGGTATGTTATGTTTTTCTTTAAAATACAATATATAATAGTCATGGCCAGATATTTTTGATTGCTAACAGTTAAAGCTGCAATGTGTAACTTTTGCTTGTCTCTACTGCACAAATGTTTAAGTTAAATTACGTCAAATTATACATTTTTATTTTATGCTAACCATTTTGAACTCTGATCTATTATCTACTTGCTTAATAACTGATTTGTGTTCATTTTTAACCTAAATAAGTTATGAATTTACACCATCAGCTGTTAAAAACTAATCTCTGTGGTTCTCGTCCCATTTCTGATACTTTGGGCTTGAGGTAAAAAAATCTGGTTTCCTCAAAACGTAACAGTAAGTGAAAGAGGGAGTCAGTTTGATCCGTGTGTATCGGCACACCTTTGTGTCGCAGCTCTTACACTAAACTGTAACAGGAGCCTTTAATGGACTCATGAATTTTTTATGGCATGTGAAATATTTATGCAAGAACAGTTATTGATGTATGAGGATCTCGTGACACACGAGACTGAACGTGAATTCAGCTCAGCTGTGTGTGTACTAACCTCACAGATAAACATGTACAAATCTCATCAGGGGCAGTTTAGTGTCTCAGAGCAGCAGATCAGATGCCCTCTCCTGCCGTCGGGTAATAAACATGATTCATTTCAGATTTTATAAATGACATCTTTCTCTGTAATCTCTGTAATGTCTTTACTTTGTGGGTAATTAGCTCTGCGCGCGCAAATTAGCCAAACACGAACCCCGTCCTCCATTATGTAAGTGACATGCAAGCGGATATGTTGTGAGGTTTTGTTTGATGGTGATGAATTGATGTTATCGTAGTTTCTCAGCTCTGGGTTTATTCAGAAATGTGACGATGACCAGCTGCGTCTCGGGTGCGAGAGAAAACTCGCCAGCCGCTAGCATTAGTCAACACAGAGGCAACAAAAGTGTCTAACAGACGTTTGTTTTAAAGGAATTGAAAGTACGCATGTTCTAATCTGGCCTGTAACACGTCATGATCGCATTTTCGTGTCCTCTGTTCTGGTTCAGACCAATAAAGAGGCTGAAATGCAGATAAAACAAGCGCAATAACAGTTTTGATGCATCATCATACATTTACATGTAA
>JBAJNP010003198.1:2183-32183 GCA_036877545.1 Yasuhikotakia modesta | reverse complement strand
CTGTGACGTGTCAAAGTGTCTCAGGGCTGCTGTGAATCGAATCAGGGCGTAAAGAAAAAGCTTTTGTCTAGAACGACTTGCAGCAAAGACCAAATTTAAAAGATTGGTCACCTGGTTGTTTAACCTCTGATCTTCCTACTGTAGACGCATGAGGCAAACATCTCTGTCTCCTGTCAGAGGGCAGATCTGAGCTGGTGCTGGAGCGAAGGTTTGATTGGGTCAGAGTGGGTGGGTTCAGTTTTCTTGCTGCGGGTCGTGTCTGATTTCAGACTGACGCATCTGGAGGTCGAGGTCTTGAATGACACACCGGGGGTCATTGAGACGGTGGGTGTCAGCTGGGGGGGATGTTTGTTTTGTGGGCAGCAGTGAAGACAGCAATAGCGAAGCGTTTGTTTTGTTTAGCAGAACCTTTAATTCAACTGGCACAGTATCTTTATTTCTGTGGCACTGTTTTGCAAGGTTCAGAAACATGAACGTCTCCTGGGTTTTACTGTATTTCTCTGTTTTATTCATCCTTCTGTCTCTCTCTTTCAAACAGACGCACTATGAGGACGGCGACTACATCATCAGGCAGGGCGCACGGGGCGACACGTTCTTCATCCTCAGTAAAGGAAAAGTGAGTCCATTTCAGAGAAGCACCAGTTGAAATGAAGACGACCCCAGTTTAAATCTTGCTCTCGTTCTCACCTCTATTCCTGTCGTTGGTGCTCAGGTGACGATAACTCGCGAGGACAGTGGCAGTCAGGAGCCGGTCTACCTGCGCACTCTGGGGAAAGGCGACTCGTTCGGGGAAAAAGCCCTGCAGGGGTGAGATTGCCACTCTTATCTCTCCTCACCTGTCTGCTGCTAACCTAAAAACCAGCTCTGAATTCACACAAAACACATGCAGGGACAGCCAGGAGGGTCTCTTAGCTTTTAAAGGATGTGCTGCCATCTTGTGGCTGGTGAAAGAGGCGCTTCTAGAATCAGAAAAACTCTTGGAACATAAACTGTTTACAGTGGCTGCGCTGTAATGCAAACAGTGACATTTTTTTTATCACATTCGTCTAAAAAAAAGCTTCGTTTTGAGGTCAAACATTTTATCAGGAGTAAGAGATGGTCTGTATGTGTGAGCAGAAGCGTTTGAGCAGGATTCGATCAGGGACACGTGTTTGGCACTAGTGTCCATTTTCATGTCGTATTTCCTTTAGCAGGTGGATGTTTTCCAATGAGGACAAACAGAACGATTAAAATAACAGTTTATGCAAGAATAATAAATCCTGTCATCGTTTACTCAGCCTGGCGTCTTTACAAACACCAAAAAACACAGAACGAGAGGATGATTCTGTCATTTGTTTGTTGAATGCAGTAAATTAAATTCTTCACAAATGAAATGAACTTCATCTCATTTGTTGATTTAACAAAATCTAAAAGTCCAAACAACAGATTACAAAACATAATTTTGATTGTAAAAAAATCTTGACCCTTGCTTTTAAATTTATAGACCTGTGATGAATTGTTAAACATGAAGATTTCATCCACACTGTTATTGTGTTCTTTGACGAAACTGTTTGTTTACAGACCAAAACTGCTACACGGTTATACATTAAGTCTTTGAGAGTGAAAAAGATAAACGCATATGGTTTTGTTATTGAAAATTTGTTAGACTGTAGAAACATTGGAAATTAAAGGTCTTTGTCTGAGGAACACTTTACTGCCGGAATATTCTTCTCTATGTTGTATTGTACTGTGGTGTCTGCATTAAGGGACTGTTTACCCGATTATAATCCTGTCTTCGGTTCTGTTACTAGGAGACGATGATCCTGGCGTGTTTTGATATGTTCTGCTGTATCAGGTGTCCTGCTCAGTTTCTTCTGTGGGGAACTGTGAGTGTGTGATCTGAGGTGAAATATGGGCCACGCTTTTGAAGATCAGAACATTTTACATGGACACTCACACAGTTCCTCATGGCCAATTAAAAACTCCTGTAGGAGCACAAACTGTGCCCTGATACTAAAGAGAACTGTGTGGGTGTCCTGTGGATTATTAATGTCCAGAAGTTCATAAATAAATCTCTTAATACCCGGATTAATTTCATGCGTGTCTGTATGTGTGAGTAGAAGCATTCAGGATTCGATCAGGGACACGTGTTTGGCACTAGTGTCCATTCTCATGTCGTATTTCCTTTAGCAGGTGGATGTTTTCCAAAGAGGACAAACCGAATGATTAAAATAACAGTTTATGCAAGAATAATAAATCCTGTCATCGTTTACTCAGCCTGGCGTCTTTACAAACACTGATGCTGTTTGTTTTCCACAAACCACAAAAAGATATTTCAGAATTCAGTTTTTTAAAAACGAAAGTGAACAGAGATCGGAGAGCTCAAAATGTAAAAATAAAAAGGTGCCATTTAAAGGAATTCCTTTGCACTTAAAATGTAAATATATAACTGTGTCATATATAACATTATTTTAGGCTTTACGGCATCCTCTCGTCACACCTCATGTTCTCTCCTTTTTTCTCGTCTCGTCTCCTCAGGTCTCGTCTCTGTACAGTAATATTGTTCTGCAGCTGTGACCTCTAGCTGCGTGTTATTGTGTGTTTGTGCTGTGACAGCTTTAGACCCTCTGTGTTGTGAAGAATTCTCACCTTGGCCAGCACTTTAGGTGTTGCTGGAAATGAATCCGTCAGCGCGTGCGTGTGTGTGTGTCCAGCGCTATTTGCTGTTGGACGCGAGGTTGACTGTGTGTGTGTGTGTGTGTGTGTTGTTTGCTTTGAGACAGTCACTGTGTAAGAGCTCTTCCTCTGATCAGATCTTTCAGGGGTGAATAGATGTCTCAGTGTGACTGCTGTAGTCTGTACTGTACTGTGTGTATGAGCTGAGATCAGACAGAGTGAATACTTGCTAATCATCATGGGATCAGACTGGGAATCAGACTCTGATGACTGTGACTGGGGTGACAGTGAGGAGGAGAATGAAGGAACTTTGAGGCACGAATTATTTCTTTATCATCAGAGTAAATCAGTGAACGATTCTAAATCTAAATGATGTGTTTTATTCTGTTCATTATACTGAAATGACCAAATTATTGTTTCAGCGATTTACTGAAGTTGTGGGCTGTGATCTGAGAGAGAGGGAGAGATTAAGATAAAAGTGTGAATATAATAGGTTAACATTTACTGTTGGGTCACATGCGACACTCCGTCTAAAACTTATAAACTGCATTTTATTAATTCTTTAAAGTTTATGTTTTGTGCAACTGTTATGGCCATGCAATTTATTAAATTAAATGCATCTGTGTATCTATGTCTGTCTGTCTATCTGTTTATTCATCCATCCGTTTGTCTGTCTCTGTCTGTCTGTCTATTCACCTGTGCTTTTGGATATATCACTTTTCTGTACATCTGTCTGTTTATCAATAGGGAGGATATCAGAGCAGCTAACTTCATCGCCGCGGAGACGGTCACGTGTCTTGTGATTGACCGAGAGTGAGTATATGTCACATTTATTCTGCATGCATCACTGTTGGTGACGTTCCATTGGAGGGAATCCGCTCCAGGTTTTCCGGCTCATTGATCATCTGCAGGTGTTACTCTGATGCTTCTATTTGTGGTTCTGAATGTGTTTGAAGGTTCTAAGCTGCTTTCAAGTCAATCAATCAACCCAGATATTTACAACATCACACGTATCCAGACAGAACCAGTCAATAGTAAAGTTTCCATTGAGAAGAAATAAGTTGTTTTGGTTTTTGTTCTAAGTTCTAGGAAAATGTCAGATAAACCTTATTGCTTAGTTACAAGAACGTTGTTTAAACATTTTTTAAAATTCTGTAGTTCTGTTGTAAAACTTTTCACTAAAACTTATATATAACTTTTTATATACCTATAATATATAAAAATGATTAGATGTAACATTTTTAATATTTGATATCAAATTGTTTTATTGTTCATCAAATTGTACATGATGTTCTACTAACGCTGCTGCAACAGTTTTTAAAAACTTTTGGAGAACAGCAGCCATCATAAATTAGCATGTTTGAAATTTACAAAGGGAATAAAAATAATTCATCATGATGTTTCTTTGCAGCTCGTACAAACATCTGATTGGAGGTTTAGAAGACGTTTCTAACAAAGCTTGTGAGGACACAGAGGCCAAAGCAAAGTAAGTCAAATCTCCTCTGAAAACCTTCTAACCAGTTGTTAACATTATTAACGTTTCAACGTTCATCATCATGTAGTTTCTCAAGAGCACTTTCAATTCTCAGTTCTGAGAGTGTCTGCGAGGTACAACCATTTATTTCATGAAAAATTTGCCTATGACACTTTTAGTATTTTGGGGTGATTGCTAGTTTTAGTGAGAATATCTGTCTCTGTTACCATGGAAACTATTCAGATGAGATGTTGCCGGTGCATTAAACTCAAGAAATACTTGCATTTTAAAGTTTTACTTTGCCGTGGCCGTTTTTAGCGGCTCACAGAAACGCGTGAACTGTAACCAGACCTGTGAAGAGTAAAAGACTAACAGAAGACATGTTACGTAAGACCGGTCGACAACTGTTCATCATCAGAAGAAACGGCATAAGAGAGCGATGCAGTCGCTGCATGCCGGTGAGAAAATAATCTGTGCAGAGAAACCTGAAACCTTCTCACGCCGAGAATTGACAGAGAGAATAACAGACACGCGCAGACAGGATTGTGGGATAGCTCAGGAACTTCACGACTCTCCCTGTCCCACATCTGAACCCAAACAGTTATCTGTTCATTTACAATGTAAATGAGTTCTGATAAATAATGTAAAAGTGTCTGACGCTTGTTATGAAGACGCATCTGTATGTGACACCTCGCGCTTAACATCCGTGTGATCAACACCAAACCTGACGTTAATAAATACAGCTACTCACTGACACACACACACCTCAAACAAACACACATTATCATATCTGCTTCCCATCATTATTGTGTATCAGTGTTGTGACTTTTCCAAGCTTTGACTTAATTTTTTAAACTTTACAATGACATTATTGTGGAAACATTTTTGAACTTTATTCTAGTAATGTTACAAGACTTTATTATCTAAACATATATAATATATATAAAATAAATATATATTAAGTAAATATATTTAGGACAAAATTATATGTTCGTAAAGCTCAAAACAAGCGGATAATTGGGTCTCATTAAATGATGATTGAGGCTGTAATGGGTGCTGAATGTTTGGGAATCGCTCCTGGAGTTTAATCCAGATATCTGACATTAAACAGAGGCAGGAAGCGGCTGTGATGTCATCTTTAGAACTCAGCAGGTGGATGGAACCTTCTGTCACAAAGTAGAACGTGGACCGGCTGACATATAGATGTTTTACGTTCTACAACATATAGGTGTATATGGTCTATATGAGCTTTATATTCTATATGGACTCCTATATGGACCTGTAGTCTATATGGACTATATGGAGAAAAATTGACGTCAGCTGGTTTAATTTCTATACAGTCCAATAGCGTTTGGATGAAACTATAAAGCTCCACATCGCCACCTTGTGGTCAATTTATTTATTTTATGGCTTTTACAGGTAATGAATTACAGCAGCGTCACAGGCTCCAGGATTTATTTCTTTTCTTGTTTTTAACCCGATTATTTATCATATCAGCTGACCAGAAAAACTGGAGCTAGAATTCACACTCCTTTCATTTCTGTATAAAAGCTTCACTGTCAGTTTATCTCTACAACAAATTACGTTTCTATCAGCGCGACGGTCTCCAGACCTGCTGATAGTTTCTCCTAAAGCAGATTTTAAAATACAACATGTCTTTTCATTCCTGAGAAGAAATGAATTTCTCCTGCTCAGAACGGTTTTACGCTGCAGGGGGTTTTGACTTGAGCCCCCCAGACTGCCATCATGTACCGCTGTGGGTTGAGTTGTACAGGCCAGCGGTTAACAGCCGGCATTCGCATCTCTGACCCAGGAAAGGTTTTCTCCTCTGTTGACCCGCCAAATAACTGATTATGTGAAAGAGATTGAGTAATTGCCTCTGTGTGTTGGGTTGTAAGACCCCCGCTTGTGTGAATGGAAAATAATAACCTTGGTCTGACACTGGCAAGCAGTTTTTGCCAAACCAAACACCAGCCCAGGCGTGTTATTCGTCACATGATGAACTCACTCAAGTGAGTTATTTTTAAGGGATTTGGTTGGTAATTGGTCTGTAGGTCCTTGTATGGGTTCCTACTGGAGGTAAATACGATTGTTGTGTTTGCACAGGTCACTCAGCAGTGTTTTATGTGAAATGGTGTATCAGCTGTGCGATTGTAAATGCCAGCGAACACAAACAAAACAACAGTGTGTGTCAGCGATTGCATTTGTTCTTGTTTCGTTTTTAATCAGAGAATTAGAATGAAGACATTTTGGGATGAATTTTTAGATTTGATGTCTCACAGGAAGTAAGAAGTGTGTTTTTTCATGAAGCTGTTCTTCTGTGTGTTGAACCGCAGACACGAGGCAGAGAACGCATTCTTCTCCAACCTCAAACTCTCCGACTTCAACATCATAGACACTCTCGGTGTTGGAGGATTTGGGCGTGTTGAACTGGTAACAGAATATTGTTCTTGTGAAATATGTTTTATTCTATAATTCTCGGTGTATTTGTTATTTTATTACACTATTGTAAAATAATACTATTGTCTTGTTTTGTAGCTAGTTTAAGATGGTCAATAGTTGTCATTAGCTAGTCAGAACTGGTCATTTACCAGCCAGTATTATATTAACCAGCTTGACTATCTACAGCATGATTGTCTAGCAGTTAATGACCAACCCACATTTTCAAAACTCAGAAATCCTGAGCTGGACTTTCCAGCAGGAGAAACTCATAGTTTGGTTCCTCGGTCTCAGTAAGCGTTGGGTTGTGTTCTCAGGTGCAGCTGAAGAGTGATGAGGTGAAGACGTTTGCCATGAAGATCTTGAAGAAGCGTCACATCGTGGACACCAGACAGCAGGAGCACATTCGCTCCGAGAAGCTCATCATGCAGGAGGCACATTCAGATTTCATCGTCAGGTACCTGCAACACCTGCTCTGGAAACGTTCTCAGAACGTTCTCTGAAATGCTGAAACGTTCTTACAGTAATGTTCGTAGATCGCAGATGTTTAATACTATACATGAAAAACATGAAATATTTTAATATAATATTAAATATATCTAAAATAAAATGACTATAATATAAAAGTAGGTTTAAATAACCAAACAATATTTCTTTATTGTTTTGCACATTTTTAGAACTTGACAAAAAAAATGTCATTTTTAATGCTTTTGTTACTTAAGCATATAAACATAAGTGTTCTCAACTGATGCTCCACTTATTATGAATGCTGCTGTATATCAGTGTTGTGAACTGTGTTTCCAAATGTTTCCTCTTCTGTCTGTATGTGTCTGTAGACTCTACAGGACCTTCAAGGACAGTAAATATCTCTATATGCTGATGGAGGCATGTTTGGGTGGAGAATTGTGGACCATCCTCAGAGACCGGTGAAATATTTTTAAAATAAATTTGTTTTTTATTAACTTTCATTTAATGTTGCAACTTTATTTGTAAAATTCTGCTTGTCAAAGCTCAAAAACACCGTAAATTAAACAACATGCCTGTTGTGTTTTTTTGTATCATCGCAGGGGCAACTTTGACGATTCAACCACGCGGTTTTACACAGCCTGTGTGGTGGAGGCGTTCGCTTATCTGCATTCCAAAGGCATCATATACCGAGACCTCAAACCAGAGAATCTGATACTGGACCACAGAGGATATGCCAAACTGGTGAGAACCTGATCTCGATTCACTTTAAATCTAGTGCAGTGTGAACACAAAGTCACGCTTCACTTAAAGAGATGTGAGTGTGGATTTGTGTTCAAAAAGCTCTCAGGGGTAAAAAACTCAAACGTTTTGTGAACGTTAAAGGTGGATTTTGGCTTTGCTAAGAAGATTGGCTTTGGGAAGAAAACATGGACGTTTTGCGGAACGCCAGAATATGTGGCTCCAGAGATCATCCTAAACAAGGGACACGATATCTCTGCGGACTACTGGTCGCTCGGGATTCTCATGTACGAACTCCTGACCGGCAGGTAATCAGTTAGTTTTAATAAGACGCTAATTCAAATTGTTTTAGTTGTAAATTTACAGCTGCACTGTGACTTTGTAGATTCCTTAATTTCAACATATATTTCTCAGTCCCCCTTTTTCAGGGCCTGATCCGATGAAAACGTACAACATCATTCTCAGAGGCATCGACATGATCGAATTCCCCAAAAAAATAACCAAAAATGCTGCCAACCTCATCAAACGGCTATGCAGGTATAACCGCCACGACCTCAGAGAAAACCAGACTTCTGCTCCGTCTCTTTACTCACACAAAAACGTCTGTTTCTTCTTCTCAGAGACACGCCCTCTGAACGACTAGGGAACTTGAAAAACGGTGTCAAAGACATACAGAAGCACAAGTGAGTTTGAGACGTACTACCATTCATAACTGCTCTTACAATTTTAATATAAATCAGGGGAGCCTATCAGAAATCACCGCCTGTCATTTATATTATTAATATTTACATATTCATGATTGCTGACATCAGATTGGCTGAGGTGTTTTTGGAGGGTGGGGTTGAACTGATGGATGTGGCCTGGTTTAGCTGAATCACTGACAGCATCTTTAAAACAATGAGACGTTTTTATTCCTGATATCATGTATAACTGTGTGTGCAGATGGTTTGAGGGATTTAACTGGGATGGATTGAGGAAAGGCACACTGATGCCCCCCATTATTCCTAATGTAAGTACTTACTGTATATATTACTGATATAATACTAGCATTCAATTATATACAAACGCTTGGTCAAAATATTGCATTGCATATTTCATATTTATCAAAATATTAGTCTTAAGTTATCAGTGCAATGTTTTAAAAACATTGTAATTCGCATAAAAAACAAAGAATTTACAGACTTTAAAATGTTTTAAAACTTAAATGACATTTTTAATGTTTTTGTTATTTCATGAAAACATAAGGGAAACATTCTTACAATCTATAAACATTAGCCGGACCTCCACAGAGTCACATGCTAACATGCTCTGCTCCTGCAGGTAACATCCTCCACGGACACCAGTAACTTTGACAGCTTTCCAGAAGATAATGAAGACCCGCCCCCTGACGATAACTCAGGCTGGGACGTTGACTTCTAAACAGGCCTAAACACACGCGCACACACACCAAACACTGCTCTCTTAAGACTTACCTGGGACAATCTAGCGCTTGTCTATGGAGATCAAGAGAACTTCAAAAAACAAGAAACAATGACAAATGTTTGTCCATCGTGACATCAAGATCGTGACTGTGAAAGGACTGTACAGTCCCAGAGACTAAAAAAGTGAATCTTACATGTGTGTGTGTGTGTGTGTGTGTGTGTGTGTGCAACAGCTGACCTATAATAATCATCTTTACTGTGAGGTAATTGAAGAGTCTGTCCATTTAGGGAAAAGCTTGTGACCTCATCGATTTATTCTTCTCCCTGATTGGCTGCGATCTCTTCATGCATCAATCTGTGTGCAGACTACTCTGAAGACAACTAGGCGATAACAACACTGTATGTGAGGGGAGTTCAGACAGAACTGAATGTTTCTCTTAAAGTAATACTCACTCATTATAGCACATGTATATATTAGCGTAGACTCATTACCCCAGACACACGCATACGCTGGAGTTCTAAACATGTATCCGTTTATCTTTCACGCATATCATGAGACTGTATTCATACAGGTTAAAGGCTCGGTTTAATCACACACATCGTCATACGCTTTCTGTCTTTGCCCTTAATTTATTGCCAGGTAAGATTTGCTTCACGCTTTATGACCTTCTGAGCCCAGCCCTGGTTTTCTCAAACTGTAATTCCATGAAATGATGTGCCTCAAATTCATAGCTCCATCACCAGAGCGTACTGTATTTATTGTCCCACACGCGTTTATAATGAGGAGGTATTGATCACTGTGAATGGCCAGATTTGAAACAGGGCAAAACAGGAAATGCCTTTATGGTCGTTTCCGACGACTCTAAAACTAATTGGATGGCAGGTTACCACAGATTCAGCTGTGTCAGATCATGAACAGTATTAGTGCCTTAAACCAACGGCATCCCGAGTCGCTCGCCATGCTGCATGCCTTCAGTACAATCCCTTCAGCCTGCTGCTGTCCGTCAGACGCTCGCTGTGTCCTTTTTATACAATAAAGCGACTGTTTGAGACCCTCAGTGTCCTCACTGGAGCTTCCTCTGTCTCTTATTCAGCTGAAAATGTGTCGTGTCTTTTAAAAAAAAGTTGCACCTGGACATTAAAATTCTGTCACGTTCATGCTGTTCAAACCCATATAACTATTTACAGAAAGCAAAAGGTGAAAATGTAAAAAAATGTTTTTTAGCAATATTTTTGTTTTTATCAAACCTTAAAATGACATAATAAGCACTAAAAAGTACAAGTAGTCCTGGAGTTACGTTATGTGAGACTTTCCCAAGAGATAGTGCAGCTAACAGGGAACATTCTCAGAACGTTGGCTAATGTTCTCTAAAAAGTTATATGAAAAGTTATTAAAAACATTGTTTTAGTTTAAAAAAAATTATGAAAAGATCATAAAAATGCATGTTTTTCATTTGATGTATAAAAACATTATTTAACATATATGTAATGTTCTTAAAATCAATCATTTTAATACACCTTAAAAAACTGGATGTTTTGAAAAAATAAGAAGCTTTGTTGCTTCATGGAAACATTCGTAGACCCTAAAATTGTAAGTTACTTGTAGGACGATAAGCTTGTGTGATAAACAGACTAAACTGTGAAACTCACTGATGTAACAAATCAATCGGCCCTGCTGTCAGTGTTGATGTTATGTTAGCCAATGTTATGAAAACGTTTCCTGTTAGCTGGTCACCGAGTTCCTCCTTAACGCATCCTTGATAAAAAAAACAGGATGATTTAAAACCTGGTTCATAAACAGAATAATAAACAGATAATGTTGTTTTGATAACAGCAGGAAGAACAAGTTAAACAGTCTCTTACTAAAACCAGCAAACATATTTCTGTAGCATTTCATTCATTTCCACGTCTCTGGTGTTTCGTTCATTACTGCATCAAGCTAAATTTTATTGTTTTTTTATTGCACGAGTGTTTTATAAACTTCATAATGTTAAAATAAATACAGTAAAATGCGCATCAGGATCAACAGGGGGCGATAAATCACCTTCAATTTCAGCTTCAATGCAGCTCCGCTATTCATTCATACGAAATACTGAAAACTACAAAAATACAGTCAATGAATAATGAGACCATGAACTGAGTTTTACACACAATACAAAACAAATACATCCTACATATATGTTAAAAATGAATGAACCAATGATGTTACTCAATGTTACTCAATGCTGATAGAGACTCAGCATTGAGTAACATTGAGATTCAAGAATCTCTCTAACCCTAGAAAACATGTCTTACTGAAACACTTTAAGACTTTAATACCTATGTTAGGAGATGTAACATTTATTCGGTTCTGGAAAAACAACCCGTGGCGTGAATGCAGCGATAAAACTGAGACGCACTTGATGTCGCTGGAGAAAGTTGGAGAAAGTCACGCATCACTTCTGCACGTTTAGTTTTAGGTGCTGACAAGCAAACCATTAGGTGTAAGTTCAATAGTCTGGCTGGTTAACCGAGGTTTGCTGACAGGCCTCGTCGTGCATAATGACGTCCTGAAATCCGCTTAAAGCGCTTTAACTTCGCCAGGCGGTGGAGGCGCGGCGGTAATTACGCGCCGCTGTTGCGAAAGACGCGGCGAATGAACGCGTTTCTGGGTTAGTAAAAGCACGACGTGCGCATCCGTTACGTTGCGCAACTTTGCCTAATGAATATGCACGACAAACCCATCCGTTATACGACACTTGCATCCGAGCACCAGCGATGCCGAGTCCTGCAGACGTCTGCGCTGGGTGGACGCGTGGCTGCGCAGGCGATGAGAGGGAGGCGGAAACGCGTTGATGCGCTCGCAGTCATTCAAAGGGGCGGGAATGTCCAAACAGTCCCGCGTGTATAAAACTCATGTGTCCAACACAAACTCCTGGAGACACGTGAAGTGTTCTGCGCTTTGGAGATACTCGCTCATCTGCGGTCTGTTGGCAAAGAGGACGTGAGGATGGTCTCGCTGCTCAGCGTGGTGACTGTTTATCTCGCGGTTTGCGGAGGATTCACTGCGGATGCTCAAGCCGGATCTGTGTTACGGAACTCCATCAGACATCAGCCCGCCGCATCCAGCCCGAGCCACACGGTCAGCGCGAGCCCGCGCGTAACCGGCGCGGCCGACAGCGACGCTCCGCCGGTACGTGTCCGTTTCAGGGGATGCTGAGAATGAAAGGATTTGCATTTAAACTTTCATCCTGTTATTTGATCGTTTCAGTGCTTTTACTGCGTGCGCATCCGTGCGTTTCTGTACATGCATGAGTTCAAAGTGCTTTAAATAAAGTGCATTAACTCTTGTTCACAGTCACCGCAGTGCTCCGGTGATTCTGAATGCGGGATCGGTGAGTTCTGCAACGGCTCGCGGGGAGTCTGTCTGTCCTGCCGCAGGCGCAGAAAGCGCTGCGCACGCGACGGGATGTGTTGCGCAGGAAACAAATGCATGAATGGTACAAACTTTCAGTCTTTCATCCGTCTTGTTTATGAAGATTTAGTTTAATCCTAATGCACTCTGTGTGATTTCCCCACGTTTCTTGTTTTCTCAGGTGTGTGCCAACCTGCTGATATAATTGGACCTCAACCGGTTGGCAAAACGGATGCAGCCGCTGCAGCTGTAACACGGGGGCAAAACCTCACAGTGGTGCCACATCATAAAAGAAACACAGTCCTGAACAAACCACAGCAGCCACTGAAAGGTGCCAAATCTGTCTCCAAATCTCTTCTCTGTCTCGTCTCTTTATGTCTCAGTCTCTTTCTTATTTTTTCCCCAACCTCATATTTTCAGTCACATCTTCTATTTTCTTAGTCTCCTCTACTCAGTCTCTTCTCATCTTTTCTCACTCTTTCTCACGTTCTGTCTGTAATGACTAATGCTGTAACTCTTCTCAGGACAGAACTGATATCAGTCTCTCTGTCTGTCAGGTGGTGAGGGCGAGACGTGTTTAAGGTCTTCGGATTGTTTGGATGGGCTGTGCTGCGCCCGGCACTTCTGGTCTCGGATCTGTAAGCCCGTGCTGACGGAGGGGCAGGTGTGCACCCGCCACCGCAGGAAAGGGGCTCACGGCTTGGAGATCTTCCAGCGCTGCGACTGTGGCGCTGGTCTGACCTGCAGGGGCCAGAGAGACAAAGTAGGAGCAGAAACCAGAAACCTGCATACCTGCCAACCACGCTGACCCTGCGGAAACACACACACAACACACACGCATGCATGCATGCACACATGCAGCTGCGACAGATGAAAACTGACTCCGCGGAAGGATGCGCCATTAAAAGGACTGATCGTATTTCCCAAACGGTTGCAGAGAAACTGCACTGCTCGGACGTTTCTGTTGTACACTCTGCTATTTAAGACTTTATTTCCTGGATCATCACAAAAGGCAGAAAGCTTTTGTTTCCCTTTATAAGGAACTTTTTATTCTTCTTGCAGTAAATTACTGTATTGTAAATACGTAGTCAGAAATTGCACTTAACACTGAGCATTACGGATTCTGTATAAATATTCTAGGATTCGCACGCATCCATATTGTAAACGTGCGACCGTATGATTTCGATTGTGTTACAGCATCAATACTCTATTGTTTATTTTCAAGCCAATTGTAAAGATTAAAGTATTATATTGAAGTGATATTAACAACTGACGGATTTGCTCTGTGTTCTCTAGAGGTTTTTCTGATCAGACTGCCACAGCTGAAATAATACGAAACCACTTAGGGATGTTTTTAATCTAATGTCTTACACTGTTCGCTCTTCTCAATGGGTTCAGCCTCCAGCCGTCTCCATAGAAACGAAACTGAACTTTAAACTTTGCAAAACGCCGCTATATATGTGTAGCATTGTGTAGCAACTCTGGTTTGTAAATCGCTTTGAGAAAAGCGTTTAATAAATGAATAAATTAAATGTGAAAAAGCGTGACTTCCTAATTCAACGAGCAGAAAACTGAAGCTGTGCATGTTTTGAGATTTTCATGCCTGGAGCCATTGAACATTGCGATAGCAGCACAAAAGTTGTGGGTTCGATTCTCCGGGGAACACAAATCCTGATCTTAAAATTGAACTTGTATAGCTTGAGAAAAGTTAAAAAGTTAATGCACTTTGGATAAGTGTCTGCCAAACGCATACATGAAAATGACATACTGTGGATTGTTGTAAAAACAACCAATCAAACACAAAATGTTACAATGGAAGTCCGGATTGGTAGTCAGCGGGTTAATGGCTTAACCTGTTGACTACCATTGTAAGGGCCCAACTCTTAGCTGGTGTAACCTTTTAAAGAACAAATTCTGTCCCCTCAAACTCATTTAGGGGACATTGCTAAACCTTTAAAAACAGGACACTATAAATATTAACTGTAACTCCAACTAGATGCAAAATATAATACCTATGTGAAAAACAAAATGTAAGGTTAGATAACAGGTTAGAAACTCTATTCATCGACTACAGACACATTTGGGGCATTTTTGTCCCAAACTCTAGTTTATTCCCTACAATGGCATCATCAAAATTCAGTGTCGCCTGCTTATTGACCCCTGACAGAAGTTCTAATGACAAATAAACAAGCTCAGAGCTGGGCTGAGGGCATGAGATGCTCCGGATTAGCAGATCCCTGTCTGCAGAAAAACACCTGACCACATGAAAGCATCAATGGCCCCAAACAGCAGGGAACTACAAAGGCGACAGGAGAATATCAAACGAGACGGAGCCGAGCGAGATGAAGAGAATCATCTGTAGGAACGTTTGGTGTGTCTGGCTATAACTTCTAATTAGTCCTGCAGTCAGACCTCAGCGGCAGGTTAATCACAGATATCTGACCCTTTAATTACTTTATTATGGGCCTGTGTGACACGCAGGTGGCTTGTATGTTTGTATGCTACACCTGATCAATACACACTCTTCAAAATAAAGGTTCTTGAAAGGTTCTTCACAGTGATGTCATAGAAGAACCATTTTTACTTCCTTTCAGACAAAGTTTCTTAAAAGAACTTCTTTCTTACCCTTTTATGGTCTGAAGAACCCTCCTCCACCGCAAGGAACCCTTGGTGAAACAAGGTTCTATAGATGTTCTACAGATGCTTTATGGAATCATTCCACCCAAAAAGGTTCTTCTGTGGCATCGGTGCTAAAGCACCTCCTTTAAAAGTGTCTGAAAAAAATGCACATTTATTAAAAACATTGTAATTAATGAAACTTATGAAAGTCACAGTATGTTTATAAAATAACACATGCGGTCCAAACATAAGATAGAAAAGATTTAGGCATCACCTTTAAGAGAACGTTTATAGTTAAATGTGAAAAACTGCTGTAGTGTTCTGTATGGTTTTACGTTAAGGGGAACTGTATACATTTACTAAATATGACTTTGGGAAAAGTCATTCTAAAGTAATTGCAAAAACAGCCCAGGAATGTAAAGCTGTTTCTCAGAAAAGTTTCAGCATCATTTGTCAGCCGATGCGTTTGGGTGAATGTGTTGTTATTTGGGCAGTGAAACACAGTTTAAAAACCTCTGAAGCTGTTTGTGTCTGAAGTGACAGACACCAGAACAGACGGATGCTGTTATCCTTCATGCTCTTACGACAAAACGTAACCTTTCTCTGCATCCACTGACCCGTCTGTCTGTCTCTCTCTCTCTGGTGACAGACACTGTGGCTGAAAATTACAGACAGTCAGATCTGTTTAATGATGTCAGGCGTCACAGATTCGTGGCCTTGCGAAGACTGACTATTTTAACTGCGTATGGAGACTAGAGGAGGAGACGGCCTTCACACACACACACACACACACACACACACACACACAGTTGTTGGGTTTTGGTTGTCTGCGCTGCTCTGCTCGTGTGCTGTCAAAGTTACTCACCTTCTATCTCAGCCAAATGAGCAAATTACTTCAAAACAAGTCCAAACTAAACCACACTAGAGCAGAGCCTGCCAACTGTGTGTGTGTTTGTGTGTGTGTGAACTGTGTTTGCAATATGTTTAACTTTCAATACTTTCTATTTTAAAGGGACGGCTCACCCCAAAATTCAATTTCTATCGTTATTTCTTGTACATATCCTTACTTGAGCTGTCAGGAGCTTTATTGCCTCATTATTTACTTTTATAGTACAAATAAATGCAAGAAAATTACTTTGTTACATGACAGAAAGCACCCAGGTAACAGAACGTTTTCAGAAAGTTTTCAAAACATTATATATCATATATAAAAAACATTATTTTTTAAATAGTTAGCATAACATTTTTTGGTCAAAGTGTTCTTATGACCAAGCAACAACATTAATACAATGTCTAAAAACTAGAAATTGTGAACATTCCCAGAACTGTCAAAACAACATTATTAATGTTTTTGCTTCCTAATGTAAATGTTACAAGTTAAAATTGTTGCTGGGATAATACAAGTTTGAAAAATACAGTATGAAGCTAAGAAATAATGACAGAATTTGAATGTTTGTGTGCAGTTTTTCTTCATAAAGCAGCACTACGTGACTAAGAGATGTACAGGGTCTTCTATGGCATTACAGTTTTTTGAAGACCTCACACAAACACCTGAAGATACAAGGAAAACATCTTACACACAAAAACAGAGTAAATTCATCAACAAAACAAACCAAGAACACAACAGCTGACTTTAGACAGACCTCAAAAGTTCATCTCAACAAATAAAATCTGTTTTGCCTCAGTTCTGTGTATTTAATATATTTCATTTTCATATGCCTGTCAGCATGCGCACACACACATTTTCTTATCTATGTAAATGAGAACAATGTCACAGACTTACATCTTCTTACTAATTTCCACACAGATAGTTACAAACAATAATTCAATTTAACCTAATCCAACCCACACTCTAACCTAAACAGATTTATTTTAGCACACAGACAGACAAACACACACACACATATGCACACAAACACACAGTGAGAGTTTTGTGAGTGATATTTCAGCAGCACAGGGTTCTGCAGTTTGAGGCAGTCTAGAAACCGTGTTTACGCTGAACTGCTTGTTATTGGGCTGACCACAAACCTCTGCCTGCCACAGGCATGTGTGTGTGTGTAAGTGTGTTTGTGGCGATGGTGAAAGGGGCGGGACCTTCTCTTAAATACACCAGTTGAACTCCAACAGTCGAAATAAAGACCTGACTGCCGACGGCTTCATATTCAAGGTCTGAATGATGACAATTATCTCATTCAGCTGCACCACTGGAGCTAAAAACTGTATTGCGTCACGTTTCTGACCGCAAAACATGGGTGGGTTGTTTTTGTCATTTTGTTCAATGCTTCAGCCTGCATCAACGAGAAATTACAAAGCTGATGGCTGATTTTACAGATAATGTTGCAACCAACCTCTCGTATTTCACTGAATAATTGATTTACTGTTGATTTCTTTGGCACAGGTGCACAGCAACTCAATACTAACTCTAAGAACTGCAAGGAACCTGCCGTTCTGATTGGCTGTGACACGTGAACAATGCTCCACAGAAGAAGCAGGTCTTGTTCTCCGTTCATCTTCAAAGTGTCTTCTCACCTTCTCACCTGGCACCAGTTTCGTTTACACTGTGCTTATCAAAACAGTCCTGGAACGGGTGTCGCACTCACACCCAACAGATCTGCTCTCCAACAATACGGCTCATTCTTCTGTGTGATGTGTAAATGAAAGCAGAGAACTGAAATCAAGCTCATTGAATCTCATTCATTTAACAGCTGAACTTACCAACACAAACAGTTAAGAGTTTGGTTCTGAATGAACAGAGTGACCCGAGGTTCTGCTTATATTTACGAAAGTGGAAAAAAATCTTGCTGTTGCTTAAATGGTTCTCAGTTATGTTTAAATGTAAAAGACCATAAAACTATTATAGAATATTTATTCAAGTAACTTGCAACTAATGCTGCTTGTAAAATAGATTTAAATAAAACAACAGTACTGTTGGCAAACGGTTAAAATGTTAGTAACTAAATGTGGATAAAATAATTATTTGTTGTTGTTTGTTGACTTTTGATTGAAATCTTTAAAGGATATTGACGGACCTGAGCACAAGTCTGAAACATTGTTGAGATGACTTCTCAACCTCTACAAGTGATTTATAAGATTACAGGGTTATTTTTAGAAGCAGGAAATGTACGTAAAATCTCTTCACTGGATCTCACTTGTGTCCAGAAGAAACATTTGAGACATTACAGAGATCTCATTTGAGTTACTGTACGTCACTGTTACTAATTAATGACCTACAATAATCACTTCCTAACTCACCCTCCACATGTGTAGCTGCTGTGATGGAATGTGTCTGGAGAAACATCTCTGACATCAGACCCTCATGTGGCCTCCAGGAGGAAAACAGGAAGACGGCGAAGATCTCAAAGGACGACAGTTGTCTGTTGGTATGACACACACACACTGGTTGTCAAACCTAGTAAACAATCCCAAACCATGTAAATACTCAACAATGTGATCAAATACATCTGTGGTTGATCTGCTAGGATACTTTTGTAAACCTTAGAAAAACCACCTAACCAGCTGCTTACAAGTAGTTGTCTGAGAGGTATTAGGCTAGTTTAGTGTCAACTTGTACTCACTTGAGTTTGTAACCTAAAGTTAGTAATGTAATGCACTGAAATTCATTGCAAGTTTGCCTTCAATTTCCAAATACTTTTTAGCTTTCCAATACGTCCACCCAGAGTTTCTCCACAGGGCACAAATATCCCACCTGCTGTTCCCAGCTGTTCCTGCAGTAGTTGTGTTTGCTTCTTTATTCCCTGTAACAATCTGCCCATTGTTTAATAAAACAATATTCTGTTGTCTGTAACTGCAGCCAGACTAAACAGAGTGAATGTGAAGCTACTGGGGTCCAGGCCTGCTGTGAATTAGCTCACATTTGTACCGGCCCGGCCAGGAGCAACATTAAGTGCTCAGCAGCCCATCCCAGCTTTAAAACCAACCGCAGAATTCAGCTTCATTTCACACACAGAACATTTGTTCCTGACTCGCTGTTTTCTGATGCCTCTAAAGAACGACGCTGCCCAGCTAACAGTTCTCGATTGTAAAAAACGTTTCCATTAAGTCACAAAAATTATAAAAATGTTATTTTGAAAGTTCTGGGAACTATACGCTCTAAACATCCAGTTTTTTCAGACACTTTATTAGCAGTATTGTTTTGTTGCAAGATCTTATTCAAACATTTTGTAATTCTGTAATGCTTTTAAAAAGTTCCACTAACTTATGTTAAACTGTGATTTTGATATGTGATCCATAACATTAAAAGATTGTCTGCGGATGTTACTGATAACATTGAGAAAACATGAGAGAAAACTTTGAGAGAATGTTCTCAGAACATTCACTGGCTGCACTGAGGAGAAGAACAGAAATGTATAATATAGTCAAGAATGTCGATAACTACAGTAAACAAAAAGATAACTCTCTTCACTACGTTTTTAAAATATGTCACGCTATATTTAACGGTCTCTCAGTCTAACCAGTGAAACATGCCCAGATCTCTCCAACACCAGCGCAGCGACCGGAGGCTAGACCAGCTGCAGTCCGGCCAGAACAGCAGCTATTTTAGCATGAGGTGGAACAGATTATGTTCGGTTTGTGGTAACAGATGAATTGTGTTATCTGACCACTGTCAACATCAATTCTGCAGAAGTAAGAGTCTGACTCGTCTAAAGATGAAGCCGTTTTTATCCCTCTTTTGTTGAGAGGCACCAGTATGTTTTAGTTTCATTCTAATAATGGCCACAGATTCGTGTTAGTGTTAGGGCAAAGACACAACAATTTACATAAAAACACCAGAAGTGCATTAAATCTCTGTGTGTGTCAGCATTTAATACGTCCAGAAAGATAGAAATTGAGGGATAAACTGATTTAAACGACAGCGGGTCCCCTCCAGTGATCTGCATCTCCTCTGTTTTGACATTAAAACACATAAATCTGAAATGCGGCAGATTTTTCTGCGAGCCCAAAATGTTTTTAGATATGCCCAAAAATATGTGAATAATTCAAATGTAATCTCCCTCAAAAACTAAAATTATTTTGGAAGCCAGCTGCCCTCAAATTCCATGTGTCATTTCATCAATGTCTCTCAGCACAACAGACATATATTTAATACAGACACTCAATGATAAATGATCCAAATGCAATGATATGCTGTTCTTTTTGCCGGTCACATTATGTATGCATCCAAGAGTTGGAGGGGGCGTGGCTTGTGAGAGCGCTCCGTGAAGGGAGGGTGGGAACTCCTGCTTTTAAAACTAACTTGCCGTTGCTAGCGTCTTCAAAATTGTTCACCTTACCTTTAAGTAATCTTCCTGTTGATGGGTAAAGTTAAATTAAGGACATTTCACTCCCTCTCGTGTCATTACATCTCATCTCTTTATAACATCATAGTGTGGCGTCCCTTCAACAAAATTAGCTTTTGTTTAGTTTGACACAAGTCTGAACAGCCAGGAGGAATGACAGACAAAAGCTGACTTTGATCTCATTCAGAAGCTGATTGGTTTTCTCTCTCTTGTCCACAGGGTGAGGCGAGAGGTTAAATCAAAAGCGAGGCCATCGCCATCTCATCACGCTGGGAAAACATTTGCTCATTCACACCTGCTTTACAAATACCTGCCTAACAGCCCCTGTCAAACATGATCAGAGGCTATTAGTGGCGCCACGGAGCTCATACGAGTCTGGAGACCCAGAGCTCATTAAACCTCAGTGAAACCACTGATGCCCACAGCCTCATTCAGCAGACAAAGGCCATTTCCCATCAGTCTTAGCTTGAGTCAAACAGCCAATCAGAGGCCAAACAAAAAGCAATGCTTCCTGTCCACCCAACAAACTCTCAGATCATTGGTTAAGGGTTTTGCTATTTGCTATCTAAAAAAGATAATGCTAACACTCAGAGGCTGATATTTTAGTGCTCATTAAAAAATAAAGTTAATTTACTGTTTCTACTAAAACTCCAAATGGGAAAATCATGGATCGTTGACTTTTGATTGTAGACATTTACTCAAAATGACCATGATCATGAGAAACAAGAGAAATTTCTTGACTATCCAAGGACAAAAATCTGCCCATTTAATCTGAAGAACCGCTTTCTAGGAAAAGCAATCAAGAAACCATCTTAACTGTAAATTTTCTTCCATTTGGGAAAAATATGGAAAAATGACTTTCCAGAAAATACAGTCAGACGTTTACAGCCAAGCCTCACTCAATTTAAGATGCAAGTAAAAAACAAAATGCAGAATTGTGGCTGAAAATCTTTAACAAATTCCCAAACACAGAATCACCGACTGCAGTCTGGCTGGTTCACATAACTCACAAATGACAATGTGATGGATATAAAATGTTACGTGGGGGTCTTGCGTTAAGCTGGTGGTCTGTGTGTGTGTCCCACCATGTTGAGGTTTTGCTGTATGTGTGTGTTCTGTCAGCCTGGGTGGCTAAACTTTATTTCTTTCCTGAGATGGTAAGTGTGGCCTATTCACAAAAGTGACAAACACACAAATCACAGAAGATTTGAGAAGTTTGACTTTTAGGCTCTAGACTCTAAATATGATTCACTGTTGGGTTCTCAAATGAACCAAACAATTAGTTTATTAACTTATTATTCCCATTGTAAGGTTAATTACATGGATTATTTGCTGAAATAAATATATCAACACAGAAATACAAGAACACTTTTGCATTACCACGGTTCTGTTTGCTTTAAATTATGGCAAATAAATTGCTGAAGAGTGTACATCAATACGAACTGAAGTGCATTATTGGTATAAACAAGTGCATTTATGGGGAATTGTTCACAAACATTTGAATAACACTAGAACCGTGTTAGTGCACTAAAGTCAGTCGGACCCACTGCTGGTCAGTGTTGCCCACTGCTGTGTGTTTAGGGTTTGCAGTGTGGTTGTCTGCTATCTTACAACGTGTGTGCAATAAGGGGAGTATGGATCACCATACTTAGCCCTCACATCACTTTTCCTGAGGGAACAAGCAGCAATGTTAGTATGCATGCTGATATTAAAATGCTTTATCAACAATTATCATCATCTGTTGCATTCATACAGTGAAGAACAGACGTCTGAGGACACACTGAACATCTGGGAATAAAAATAGAGATTTAGTGTGCTGGAAAATTTCAGAGCAAGAAAGACATATTTTCAGAAAGATATATTATGGCGTAAAATAAAGATAATGATTTAAGATTCGTTTCTGTTGGTCGCTAATCAAAATCAAACAGCACAAGAGGAACCTGCTTTTAACTGAAGCACTCAAGATGTTCTTTTGGAACGTCCTCAAATCATGCTGGGAGAACATTGATCATCATGTTTTTCCATAAATTTGTGTAGCCTGAGATATCTCAAGTACCGTTGTTCTCAAATAAACTTCACAAAATGAACTCCTGAGACACAAGTTCCGTGTCATCTGATGTCCCAACTAACAAGGAACATTCTCAGAACATGCTAACATTCACAAAACATTCTCTCAGAGTTTTCAAAGAGAAAAGAGCAACTTTATTAAAACTTTTTAAATATTGCATCATATATCAATAGTTATTCTCAAGTTGTTAGTGGAATGTTTTAAAAATGTTACAAAAGTTTAAATAACGTTCAATATAACCATGTTAACACAATTTTAATTTAAATTTTAATATAAGATCAAATATTTTGATCATCCCACATAAACATCCCACATAAAGTTTTTAATGTTTATTTAAACCCAAACAAACATTAGAGAAAGTCCTTACAACCTAATATTTTAGCTGGAATTTAAAATTTGTCAAAAAGCACATCATTTGGTCATTGAATGTTTCATCTGGATCAGCGAGGCTTCATTGTTTAAAGCGCTGGTGAAAAGCTCTGTTGATCCGCAGGGACTCATGACACGCTGTTGTCCGCATTCCAGCGTGCCGTTGTAGATCTTTACTGCAATTTGCATTCCTTCCTGATAAAACGATGATCACTGGACAGAGAGGAGCTGGTCTCAAAGGATGTGACCTCAGGGGCCGATGGCATCTCCTGATTAGAGGGAAACTTGCCGCATAATGTTTTAATTCACATCTGTGTGCCCTCGTTTTACACCGCCAATTTCTCTCTTCCTGTTTCTTTGCATCCTTCCCTCAAGTATCACTCAATCCTGCCCTTATTTTCTCTCGCTGTCTCTGTGTGCACATACTTCCAGCCGCTTTTTTTAATCTTTCCTCACGCATCCCTCGCTCTGTCTTTATCTCCCTGGCTTTGTAGTGCTCCAGGCATGCTTATCATGAATCGATCATGTCTTTGTGATGAAAGGAACTGCCTTCATTTCCACAGGAATGCGTGGCTCTTAGTGTCCATATGGAAACACTTGCCAGACAGATTGCTTCTTTTCTTTGCTCTTCCCCGGAGCATCAAACACGAGTGATCGTTCAGTTCATGTCCAAAATAGAGTGATATCAGGAAAAAAAGAGAGCAGCGGGCTGAGAGAAGAGGCTTTAAAATAACACATTGACAGTATGGAGTGGCAAGCTGACATATCGCACGCAATTTCTCACTAAACAGGTTAAGAATTGTAAAGTATTTGTTTTAAATAAATAGAAATACATTCTGTCATCATTTAGTCACCTTCACATCATTCCAAAATCTCAAATGTTTCTGTCTTGGGTGGAAGTCAAAAGATGAATTTTTGAAGAATCTACAAGCAATATAATTAAGATTACATTAAGATTACATAAGATATAGAAAATGAACTTTAGTCATTTAGTCATTCAAACTACACAATAACAAAAATAATAATAATAACATTTGAGAATTGACTTCATATATCCACCAAAAATTACTGTAGGACCAGTTTAAGGCCATAGCAAAAACAGGCAACAAAGTGAAACTGAAAAAATGAGACCAAGAAAAAAGAAAAGCGTAATTTACAGATGCGTCTTAGATATTTTGTTATCAATGCAATGACATGTAAACATTAAGCTTTTGGAAGCTTCTAAACAGTTTTTGGGCCGCTGTGATGCACCATTTTCATACGGAACAGGATTATGGACTGAATAATCGGTTCAGAGGTGTGAAAAGTTGCGGTTTGTTCGTGTAATTGTCCAGCAGCTGAGAGAACAGATTTCTGACGTGTGGTCACACAGAGTCCTCCGTTCTGCTGCGGTGCAACTGCAGATGATCCCTCAGCTGCCAGTAACTCTGCCTGGGTTCAAATGTTGGAAGCGTTTCGCGCTGCTAAGTGGTTTTCAGCACCACAAGCATTCTGGGCATTTTAATGAAAACCATATATATGAGAACTGTATAGCTCATTTCTGTGTGGGGGGGTTTATGAATATAATAATGTTGCTGTGTTGTGCGAGAACATTTTCCACAACTCTTCTGTCAAATAAATATGTACAAGCAGTAGCTGATATCATCCCAGCTAACAATTTTAGGTTGTAGGAACATTTCCATAATGTTTACATTATGTAACATAAACATAAAATTATTTTAAATGTTCTGGCATTGTTCAAAAGTCAAGTTTTACAGATGTTGTATAAACATCGACCGTGTTATTTAAACATTTTCTAAATTCTGTAACATTCCTAAAACGTTCCACTCACAACTTCAGAATAACATTTTTGAAAATATTATATATAATGTTAAAAATACATTGTACTAATGTTACTGCACGAATTCTTTTGACACTTAGCCACGTTCTGAGAATGTTTTCTGTTAGCTGGGATCTATGCAGTACCTGTTCTATACACAAAATATATAATAAGCAGAGCGGATATTATTTACACCATTAAAAACCAACAGTCATGACCATGACTCTGAGATGCACTCGAACCGTGAGCAGCGTACAGGTGCTGCACGCTCACGCAAACACGTTTACACAGTCCTTCCCAAGAGCAAACATTTCTCCTGCTGTCCTGTTTGGGTTTAATCCAGACCACTGCAGCTGCCTCAGTTCAGCTCTAATTGTTTGGGCAGTAATTTTTACTTTGGGCAGTTATTTATCCAAGAAACCCACAATGCAGTTTTGTAAACGAAGAGCGACTGCCAGCGACCCGACTTTGTGTTTCTCTTTGCATGTGATTTACGGTCGAGTTGATGCACTTAAATTTGTTACCTTGGGCCCCATGCGGTGCGTGTGCTGCGTAAACTAGCATTATGAAAAGTGCTAAGTCAATGTTTTCACTCTGGGCTTGGAATCAGAGTTTCTGGAAGTCTGAATGTTACCTGCCCATGCTCGTTTTTCTTCCCTCTTATTTTCACACACCAATTACCAGGATAATTTGGAGCATTCCAGGGTGATGTGGAACTTTACCAGAACCGCATTTATTGCGACTGAGGCATTTATCTGCCACACTCCTTTATTTACACGTTCACCATTAATCTGATGCTGAGCTAAGACATGAACAGAAACAGAAGAGAAAACAGCAGAACGCGTCATTCTGTGAAACGGAAGCCACTTCCTGTTTGATCAAGTGATTTCCAAACATTTTTGAAGCAGTTTTTGCGACGTATTATGTGTTTGAGCTTAAGCGTGATTTCTAAGTTCACATCTAACAGGGTTGAAAATTTGATAATCATTCAGACAATGAGCCCCGTTTTGTAAAATGATTTAAACAGAGCTGTTCAAAACATATAATGTATATATCATATAATGTAGGCAAAGTATAGGGACCCATAGTCTGAATTTGTTCTTAGCTATTAACCCATCTAGTTAATGCATACACACACACACACACACACACACACACACACACGACAGCAAGCTCACAGTAATCCAGCAATACTGTTTTCTATTGCCATTAGTTACTGGATATGACTGCATTTACACATCTGTTGATGGGATTTGTGGTGACAATGGGGAGCTAAAACAACTTATGTTTCTCAACACTAGGCGGCCGCCTCATCCGAGATAAAAGATTGTTTCTCTCGATGGGAACTGTGTGTACATTGTGACTCTTCACTGAGGGACGTGAAAGACACTGTTTGAAGTCCGTGTACCAGAATAAAGGGTCTTTTGTTTTTCCTCAGGGTGGAAATGACCTAAGCAACAGTGAGTGGCATTAATTTAGAAAAATTGCTTCCTTCATCAGGAAAGTGTGCGTGTAGCTGTGCTGGGGGGACAAATCTGCGGCCAAAAGTCAGTAAAACCTGACAAATCTGAGCAAAATCATTTGCAAAAACACTAAAAATATAAAAGGTTTTCTGTTAGGGTTAGAGTGTTGGTTAAGGTTAGGCTATACAGTTTATAACCAGCTGTGTATAAAAACAAAAGTCTATAGAAAGGCACCTTTCAGATAATCAACCCTATGATGTCAAGTATTCAACACCAGACTCTTCCCACCATCATAAACAGTTTGGTCAAACGTACCGATGACAGCTTTAACAATCTCCCACCTCAGCAATGCTCACGCCTGAGAAAAAACACCACAATTGTGTCAAAAATCTGAGGGCATCACTCAGTCCTTCCCATCTGAACTGGTTCTGGACGGCTCAGTGGGCCGACCACAGCCCAGAGAATACACCAAAACTTTGGCCCAGTCTCTGTTTTTGAGAAAGGTTCTGCTGTTTAATCCCATCAGAGTGGAAAATAAAAATCCTTCACACGTTTACTCACCCTCATCAAACCTGTATGAGTTTTTCTTCTTCTCTGAAACACTAAAGAAGATATTTTGAGTCTCAGTGGTTTTGTCACACAATAGAAGTCAATGGGTGCCACTGTTGTTTGGTTACCAACATACTTTAAAATATCTTCTGTGTTCCTCAGAAGCACAAAAAAGTCATACAGGTTTGGAATGACATGAGGGTGAATAAATGAGGGAATCAACAAATATCTGTCTTAACATAAAAACTTTTTTTATATATTTGATAAAAAAATTGATAAAATTGTCCTTAATGCTGATTTATAGATAATATAGATTATATATATTATAGAATTATATAGATCACAGATAATTACTATTTTTGTTGCCTAGCAACATTCTGTTATTGTTTGCATGTTATTGACTAAACCCTCAAGAAAGAAAATCAGATAAAATCTTCCAGACAGCATGAGATTAACTGAAGTCTCCTGTGTCTCAGATGTTTCTCCTGACCTTAACTGAAACATCAAATGTCTCCAAAACCTGAGCGTCACATGTGCTACATAAACGTTATAGCCCAATACTTGTGACGTACCTCAAATTTGTCTTATTTGTACCCATTTCTATTTTTGCTAGGCTATTTTAGGAGACACATATTTCAGGAGACACATCGGAGACAAAGTTAATGAGACAGATTCTGTGAAGGAAGAGAAACAGGCCTGAGATCAGTGGAGGCAGGCACATGATCTCTATGTTTCCCCGGAAGATGTGACTGTTAGCACAACACGGCTCTCCTGGCGCAGCATAATTACAGGAGCTGTATTAGAGGTTTGTCCTGCCTGTTTTAAGACAGGGGCACATGGAGGAAATGCGGTCATTACGGTGGCCCGGGCCTCGCTTGCACATGGCCTCTTATACTGTGTAATGACAGAGCCTGGCAGTTATTTAAAGATTTCATTTCAATCCTGCCCTTTTGACCCCCCTTGGGGGGGGGGGGGTATCCCATCATCAGATGGTATCCCATCATGCACCACTGGTGGATTGTCTGATCCAGGATAAACGTCCAATCAAATTCACACTCAATCCATATGGAAATGAGGTGCACAGAAACAGGCCCATCACACGACGCTTAATACTGGGTTAATGTCTTTATATAGCTTTTTCCATTTGTGACGGTGTCGCCATGTAAATCCACTCTGGTTGTCGTTGTGAGGGGATAACATACAGCCAGCCGGTCATTAACGATGAACAAACCCAGACCTGGGCGTTATTTTGCAATAACGACTGGCAGACTGTACGCTATCCCTCTTATTATTTAGCTATTTACCAAATAACTAAAAAAGCATATGAAATGTAAACTTAAGCTTTAATTTAACATCTTAATGAAACAAGTGCCATGCAAAACAAAACAGTTTGCATGTTTGACACATTCTGTGCTGTACGATACATGCAACTCGCTTTAGGTTAGTCGTTAGCGTAGGGTGTTAATCTGAGGAACGCTTATACGCCAGTTGTGTTTATCTTTTCAATCCGCAGTTTTTTTATGTGATCTACTGCACACACCACATCAACAGCGTGTGGTTCCCATACCAATCACTGAAACCCTTCCCAGTTAACACTCTGTTAAAACATCATTTACACTTTACAGAGAATCTGATAACAGCTTGTTACGCCAAAGTGGCAAATGCAGGACAATAGAGTTTTACATCAGTGAATAACGGTACATTACCAGAGAACAACAACATGAGTCACAACTCTCAGGGGAAAACTAAACGCATACAGTAAATCTTTATCGCCACCTGTTTACAAGCCCCAATTAAATCAACACCGTTATTTGCTTAAACCCTGGGGAACATTTTATTTACACTTTCATAGTTCGGGAGACTTAACTCTCCACAACATCTCAGATGTTTCCCTTAAATATGGCTGGGAGAAGGAAAAACACTCAAAACACTGCAATAAGACGATGCAGTCGTGCAGTGGGACGTCGCAGACGCGCAGTCAGACAAACAGAGTTATAAAATAAAGTGCCTAGCAGAGCTTAAATTATTTATTTTGGAAAAAATTAGACATTTGGACCATATTAAAATATCTGATTTAAGTATCATAAGAGAACACTGAGATCTTATTTCCCTGACCCAGTTAACAGGAACATTATCAGAACGTTGGCTAACATTCTCAAAAACGTAGTTATCAATAAAAGTGTTTGTCATTTAAACGTTTTTAATGTTCATTGTTACATATAAAAACAAGCTTGACTAATATAATCACTTATATCCAAACAATGGCATTAATACAATGTCTTAATTAATAAATGTAATGTTTTTGTTACTTAATGAAAACGTTACAAAAACGTACTTCCAACCAAAACGTTAGCTGGGGACATTGTTCTGAATTCAATTCCAGACCTGATTTGTATTAAGTGTTGCTACAGTCACCATATGAGCCGG
This sequence comes from Yasuhikotakia modesta, assembly GCA_036877545.1. Classification (NCBI taxonomy): domain Eukaryota; kingdom Metazoa; phylum Chordata; class Actinopteri; order Cypriniformes; family Botiidae; genus Yasuhikotakia; species Yasuhikotakia modesta. Next base: position 2,983 of record JBAJNP010003198.1, on the reverse strand, counting down.
GCTTTCATCTCTCCACATTATGCCTGTAACGCTCTCTTTGAAAAGCTCATGGTCATTTCCTGTCACGCACACGTGCCCTAACCAGTGTGTGTCGAAAGCCGTCCGCCGTGACCCCTGGCAAGTGACTGACTGATGCTTAACTCACGGCACACAATGCAGCGCTAGTCTCATCTCTGGTTTGTCTTGTGGGCAGAACAACTTGACCTCTGTCTACAACATTCATCAGACAGGACTTCTAAACATCCTCCGCTTTCATCATATGTGTGTACAGCCATCAAGAACACACTAGTAACTGCACGAAACCTTAGCAACACCCTAGCAACACAGTATGTCCAAAACAAAATCATATAAACATGTATAATTTACACAGGCCATGAATGTTCATTTTTGCCTTGTTTTTCTGTATAAAGTATTTAGATTTAAAGTACATAAAGTAAGGTATTTATATATTGTATATAAATTAGTTTATTTAAATGGCCCAGAAATAACATACTATAGCATTAGAATTGAATATTTCCAACAATGCATTGTTTTTTTTTATTACTGCTTTGATAAAAACAGTATATCACTGAATTGTCAGATTTTGGCACTTCTTTACTGCAATGTTCTGTGTTTTTGCCAGGACTCTGATCAGAAACCATTAGATTGTTTAATCACATCTGAACTGTGCTATATCCAATTTCATTTTTCAGATCTTGTCTAAAGCTGCTTGAATAAGATATGAAGTGTTTAAATCACAAAATAAGGGAACACAAATGTTTTATCGATCCCTGAAAGAGAATTCAATGAAAACAGAAGGA
>JBAJNP010003197.1:0-41327 GCA_036877545.1 Yasuhikotakia modesta | reverse complement strand
ACACACACACACACACACACACAAATACTTACATACATACATACATACAAAAGTCTATATGCAACTTTAATATGCAAACCCTGCAACTTAACATAAAAACATGCTTTATGCACTCACTCGTGGTAAAGCCTTTTCAGTTTCCTGTCTTCACTGATCGCTTTCCCATCCCATCTGTAAGATCTTCTGACTTTTAGTCTTGTAACATAGCGGCTCATGGTACAAACCGGAAGTATGAGGTCTGTACAGCAAACACAGCAACATTTACTGACTGAATGCTGTGTGAAACAATTCAGACAGTATGCTGCCATGACGTGGCATACATGTGCATTGACGTTAACAAACAGATGATTGTTATGTCAAATATATCAAACTTAAAGAGATTTTTAACTTACTTACTATATGCACAACTTTAAATCCGCCCCATTTACTTACTTACCAGTTTGCAATCGTATCGTAACAACGTGGTCGTAATCGTAATGATGAAACTATAAAAAAGTGACGCTTGTATATTAAAAGACATAAAACGTTAAACACATTTTACACGATGTGAACTTCACTGTTTCGCGCGATGGTGACGTTTGACGAGTAGTTCATTGGACAGAAAAATAGTCCCCGCCCACATACCTTGCGGAAGTGACGCACTTTCCTCCGGAAGAGATTCTCGCCTCTGCGTTTCTCCATGGCACGTTAGCGCCGTTCATGCTTTATATTCGTGATTAAATCATGGCAAACAGAACAGTGAAAGATGCCAATAGTATACACGGAACAAATCCTCAATATCTCGTGGAGAAGATCATAAGGGCGCGTATTTATGAGTCCAAATACTGGAAAGAGGAGTGTTTCGGGCTTACGGGTGAGTGGATTATGCATCACTGTGGTGCTTCTTTCCATATGCTGCATAAAGTGCCGCAATACAGATTTGCACAGCGTTACTGTGTCTGTTTTCGTCTGTCATGTGCAGCTGAGCTCGTCGTGGACAAAGCTATGGAACTGAAGTTTGTTGGTGGAGTGTTTGGGGGCAACATCAAGCCGACCCCATTCTTATGTCTGACCCTAAAAATGCTGCAGATCCAGCCTGAAAAGGACATCATTGTCGAGTTCATCAAAAACGAAGATTTTAAGTTGGTGTTTAGTTTACTTGTGTGCGGTTTCTCGTTTACACGTTGCGTGGAGGTCTTGAGGTTTTGCATTGCTGAAATGTTGTGGCTGTCGTTTGTAGATACGTCCGTGTGCTCGGAGCGATGTACATGCGCCTGACCGGGGCTTCAGTGGATTGCTACAAGTATTTGGAGCCATTATACAACGACTACCGAAAAATCAAAACCCAGAATAGAAATGGAGGTGAGGGCACAGATCTCAGTGTTCAGTGGACATGTGCTTGCAGAATAGTTTGTGTAAATGTTTCTTCTTTCTTCAGAGTTTGAGGTGATGCACGTAGATGAGTTCATCGATGAGCTTCTCCATGCAGAGCGAGTGTGTGACATCATCCTCCCCAGACTTCAGGTTGGTTAGGTTTGTTTTGAAGTAAATTTCACCGGAAGTGCAACGATGTGCCAGCGTGTTTGTTTAACTGTTGCAGAAGAGGCAGGTCTTAGAAGAAGCTGAACTGCTGGACACTCGCATCAGCGCCCTCGAGGAAGACCTGGATGAGGTGGAGACCAGCGAGGAGGAAGATGAGGATGATGAGAAGGTAAATTTAACACGATGGTAACTTTCAATTATACATGCAAAAACCACACTGACAGCTACTAAGTTTTGCATTGTGGGGTATGACACAATCTTTCATGTTATGTTAATGTGATTTCTCCATGTGATTCCTGTGGGTGTTGCAGCCAGAGAGAGTTCAGTCACCAGAGCCACACAGGAGGAGTTACAGAGACATGGACCGGCCGCGCAGATCTCCATCTCCACGCTACAGACGCAGCCGCTCGCCCAGGAGGTCGGTGAAAGCCATTGTCTTTGTGGTGTTCATCCTGTTTATAAACACAAACTGCTCAGTTGAATTAATGTTCTGATATTTCTTTTCCTGTCACACTTTAGAAGAAGCAGATCACCTAAACGGAGAAGGTAAAAACATCTAAGTTACATCTAAACATCTTTTTTTTAAGACACATCATCTGTTACGTACAATATTATGGATGTTATTGAAATGTGTGATTTCTCGCCGGTCTTTCAGCCCATCACCCAGACGCGAGCGAGACCGGGACCGCCACCGCAGCAAAAGCCCCAGGAGGCATCGCAGCCGGTCCAGGGACAGAAGACATCGCTCCAAATCTCCAGGTACAAAGTCAATTACACAAATGGATAAATGAATGAAATTCATTCATATTACCAGCATCATCTTTGGCTCAGTTAAGGCGTTGCATCAGGTCTGATGTCAGTGACTTGGTCATAAGATCCAATGACAATTAATGTCCTATTAAACAAGTAACAAAAATTAATTGATTTTTACAGGTCACCACAGAAGCCATCGACATCGCAGTCACTCCAAATCTCCAGAAAGGTGGAACTCTTATACATCAAATCAAGAACTTATTTTCATCATTTCAGTTTATTATTTATTTATTTTGCCTGTTGTTTCACTCTGTGTTTGTCTTTGTTACAGTCGGTCTAAGAAGAGTCACAAGAGTCGTCGACGAGGAAATGATTGATGTCTCCTTCAGTTTATATTTTTCTGGTGTAATATGTGTGGAACAAAAACAAAGCTATTTCTTTTTTTCTTTTAATTGATTTTAATTAAAGCCAGAATTTAACAATGTTGTTTTTTTACCTTTTGTAAGTTTTCAATTTGATACGCGTCTCCCTGAAATAACTGTACAGTGTAAAATAAATGTTGTTAGGACAATTATGAAAATGTCATCAACAACATTTGATGCACATCATTTTTCGTTTTTGATTTTTTTCCATATTCTCTACTGTTCCCAATAACCGTTCTTGTGTATTAATTCCCAGAATAACCAAACGTTGTAATTGTACAGTCAAGAATATTTTTCTAATAAATATTCAATTGGATAAAGTGAGTTGTACTGCAGTTAACTGCTTATTGGATGTGGTAGCAAGTAAATATACCATTTTGCATATAAATATTTTAAAATTCATTTCAAGGGTATAAATGCAGTAAAAACACCCGAAAATTGTTCGACACCCACAAATTTGAGTTTTTTAGGGGACTTTTATTTTGACGTGTCGTTTGAGGGGCCACCAAACAGGAAGTAATAAGTGAACATTATGAGAAAATATTTAAGTTATTCATAATCGTTCAGGAAAGTATCGTGGCGAAGACATTTTAAAATCATATTCGTACACAGTAAGTAGCTAAACAAATAAAATCGGGACTTTATTTTCAATACACGCATTTATATATTGCGACACCTGACACTATTTGACCTGGTTAAATAGGAAGAATGCAACGTACCCTGCGCCTCGTTTCTCGTTCATATAAGTTAAACTCTTTAAGACTGGTATGTTTTTTAGCTTAGCCTGCCTGTGCTAACTAGCCAGTTTAGAGCAAATTGTAATCTGTGCTGTTTTATACTGAGCATTTAAGTTTGTGTATCTCATGGCTGCTTTACTGGCACAGATTTGTTATGCTGTTGTAGACTGTTGCATAATTCACCCATAGTCTGTATTTGGTTTAAAGAGTGTTTTTGTGTCTTTGTTGTGAAGAAACACAAGATGAGTATCAATGACTTTGCTGTCCTAAACACTGGAAGGAAGATGCCCCTTGTAGGACTTGGGACATGGAAAAGTGAACCTGGAAAGGTGAGTTAATATAGAGTTAATATCAGTTAATATCATTTACATGATTGTGTCTATTGATGTTTTATCTGTGTTTGCTTTGGTTATTAAAATGTTTATTCAATTGCAGGTAAAACAGGCAGTTCTTTGGGCGTTGCAATCCGGTTATCGGCATATTGACTGTGCTCCTGTTTACGCAAATGAGCCAGAGATTGGTGAAGCTCTTAAGGAAACACTGGGGCCTGACAAAGTAGGTAACTTAAAATGGTTTGGTCCCTGGAAGTTGTTAAGTTTTATCTTGTTAAAAAGCTTACCGGACACAGTTTGACGTCTTTACACTGCCCACAACAGCCCCTGTCCTCTTTCAGGGCATTAAACGAGAGGATGTGTTTGTGACATCCAAACTGTGGAACAACAAACACCACCCAGATGATGTGGAACCTTCTCTGTTGAAGACCTTGAAGGACTTGAAACTGGAGTACCTGGATCTTTACCTCATCCACTGGCCACATACCTTCAAGTGAGACCCTCAGTGTTGCAATTCTGCAGTAGTCTGTACCTCATAATAAAGACTTCTTACAGACTTAACTATACAGACTACAGTCTTGCTGTAATATGTTGACCCAGCCTGCAGTTTAGGGTTGTTTTAAATTAAATGTAATTTGCACATTTGCACAATGCAACAAGAACTAAGCATGGAAACATAATAAACTTTTATTGGGGTGCAAAACTCTTTTAAAACTTTTGTACCTTTTAAACTTTTAAAAAGGTACAAAAAATTACAAAAGTCAAAAATCATCTTTTAATTTTCTCACATTCCAATAAGTCCTTTATCATCATCTTTCACAGACGAGGCGATAACCCTTTTCCTAAAAAGGATGATGGAACCATGTTGTATGATGACATAGACTACAAACTGACATGGGCTGCCATGGAGAAGCTTGTGGGGAAGGGTCTTGTCAGGGCCATAGGACTCTCCAACTTCAACAGCAGACAGATTGACGACGTCTTATCAGTTGCAAACATTAAACCTTCTGTTTTGCAGGTGCGCTTATCCTTTGCTTGTTTACCAATTTACACCAAACTTGCCTTAGAGTAACAACAGTGTTTTGCAGGTGGAGTGTCATCCGTACCTGGCACAGGTAGAGCTGCTAGCTCACTGCCGTGATCGCGGGTTGGTGATGACCGCCTACAGTCCACTAGGATCTCCGGACCGAGCCTGGAAGCATCCAGAGGAGCCTGTCCTGTTGGCAGAACCGGCCATTGCTGAACTAGCCAGGAAGTACAACAAATCTCCCGCTCAGATTATCATTAGGTGAGCCCATGTTTGGCACTAGATGGACATTGTAAAGCAAAAGTGAAAGTAAAAGTGTTTTGCTGTACTCATCATTTTGTAGCATTAATTCACTGATAATTTGGCAGGTGGCAAACTCAGCGAGGAGTTGTGACTATACCAAAGAGCATTACAGAGTCTCGGATCAAAGAGAATATCCAGGTTTCTGAATGTTGACTTTTTATTCCTTTCATTTACTTCACACGTTTTGAACACACATTTCAGCAGTAACGTTTATTAATAAAATATTGATTATTTACAGTTATTTGATTTCACGCTTGAACCTGAGGAAATGAGTCAAGTGATGACTTTAAACAGAGGCTGGCGTTACATTGTACCAACCATTACTGTAAGTTTCCCAAAACAACACACAACATAGCACCTTATTTGACATCAGTACATTTGTTAAACACTTTTCTCCAGTGACTTAAATTACTTGGTGTTCCTGTGTTCATAAATTCATGCCCCTGGCATTGCTAGCACCATTGCTAGCAGCAGCTAAACTCTAACATTGTGTTATTATACAGTGTGTTATTGTTTCTGTTTATTTCTTGCAGGTTGATGGAAAGTTTGTCCCCCGGGATGCAGGACACCCTCACTATCCGTTTAATGACCCTTATTAACACACACTTGTGTGAGATTCTGTGCCTTGGATATCATGTCCATTCACTCGTCTGTTTACTTATAAACAATAATAAATGTTTTGTTAAGTATTGATTTGTGTAATATTTTGCATCTGCCCAGCATGTGTCTGTTACAGTTTGTCTGCTGTTTTAATAAAAGCATAAATTATGATGTGGTACATAAACCTGTATTCTACCTAAATTGTACCTGTATAAGATGTATAAATCATATATCAATCATGTATTTAAACAATACTGAGACATTTTTTTCTTAAGAAACAACATTTTTTCTGTCTTAAAAACACATCAGAAACATGCACAGGTCATAACAGAACTATTATTTCTATATGCAATACAGCAAAACGTTGCAATGTTAAAATTAACTAATGCAATAAAATCTGTAGTGTTTATAAACATGCTCACGTCGCCCCACAATAAGGTGACTTTCCCTTTAAATCCATCTCCCGCGTTTTGTGAGGGTCGTAGTTCAGCGGAAGTGCAGCTTATATCCGTATTTAAAGGCGCCAACAAAGACCGATGTAGGAGCAGCTTCGCAAACCTGCCATTTTTTACACACAACATTATTTTATTCACACCAGCTAAAATGCCCGAGGAGACAGCGGCCGCCTCGACTAACGAAAGGTAAAACGGAGAAATAAGTAACGAGTAAGAAGCCAAAGTTAGAGGTTTTGAGCGCTTGTTGTTTTCATAACGAGGCTGCGGCGGCGGCGGCGCGCGCGTGACGGAAATGCGTCGCGCTCGCGGTTGGCTTTGTTTCGCTCCCGCGCGATGCCGTCGATGCATCCCGGTACCGCGTTAAACGCCATTGCTATCGATTATCCCTCGAGGGTTCAATGCAAACGAGTTAGTTTTTCTGATCGTTCGTAAATGTGCGCGTTTTATACGCTTTGACGCGCGCGCGCACGCGAGCGAGGTGTCAGTGAGTCGGGCGCTGCGTTTTAATGGTTGCTGTTTGCACGCGCCGTAGAGCTCCGTTATAACTTCAGTTTTGAGTTACAAAGCTGTTGTTAGGAAGCCAAGTTAAACTTTAACTGTGTCTAAGGAATATAAACACATCTGATGAGTTTTTTCCAAGCGTGGATGTGAAGTTTGTCAAGGAGTTTCACGCGCATCATCGCGTTCAGTTTTTAACGCACGTGCACGTTTGCAACCAAGTCACTTTTGCAACTTTTGCACAACGCTGTTGTGACTTTGTTTACGTGTCTTTGCAGTATGGAGGAAAAACCCTGTTCATCAAGTGCTGCTGCTGACAGGTGAGTTACCTGAACACTGAAAGTTGATTTACATTGAACTTTCATTTGTTTAATGTGTCTGATCTTTGTTTCTGTTTTCATAGTAGCTCCATCGATGTAACTGAGGAAGCAAAGAAGTTGATTGGCACAGGGAACCGGCACCTGGTGATGGGTGATGTTGTGTCTGCAGTTGGTGTCTTCCAAGAGGCCTGTGGCATGTTGTGAGTAGTTAACATTCATGCATTTGGCGATTAAATGCATTATAATATCCTGTCTTTGGACACCTGCTGCCTGTAGTCATGTAGTTTGCAAATAACGTTACCTGAACGTTTGTTTAATGTGTGTTTCCTCTTGCAGAGCTGAGAAATATGGAGACACGGCTGATGAATGTGGAGAAGCTTTTTTCTTGTGTGGGAAAGCCCTACTGGAGCTTGCCAGGTATTTCAGTTCACTGAGTTTCTGAAGGACTCAATGTTTGTTTAGAGATTTGTTTCACAATACATCAAGCAAAACGCTAAACAAGTTTTGTTTGACCCACTTGCTCCTAATAGAATGGAGAATACAGTTCTTGGCAATGCCTTGGAGGGAGTCCCAGAGGAGTCTTCTGAGGAGGCCGAGAAGCAGAACGACTCCAAGATTGAGAGCGCAGATAACTTGGATGGTTTGTATACAGTTTATAGAGTTTTTCTTGTACTTTCACATTACACCTGCAGTGACGCTTCATAGAAAATGTTTAAATGACAGCAGTTGCGATGCTACTTCATGGTGGCTTTGAAAACCAGAGAGGATTTGAAAGCACTTTCACTTTGAGTCTAATTGTTGCTCTTCAGTGTTTTAAATCTTTCTGCTGTGGTGCAGAGAAAACCAGAGATGAGCTTCGTGTGCAGGTTTATGACGCCATGTCAGAGGACCAGAAACGTTCAGAGGAGGGAGTGGGCAAGCAGAAACTGGAAGGTGAGCAGGATGTTGAGAAGGAAGGTGAGCAGAAGAAACCAGAAGAACATCTTGAGAAGCAGGAGGAAGGTGAGCAGAAGGAACCAGAGGAACATCTTGAGAAGCAGAAGGAACCAGAGGAACATCTTGAGAAGCAGAAGGAACCAGAGGAACATCTTGAGAAGCAGGAGGAAGGTGAGCAGAAGGAACCAGAGGAACATCTTGAAAAGCAGGAGGAAGGTGAGCTGAAGAAACCAGAGGAACATCTTGAGAAGCAGGAGGAAGGTGAGCAGAAGAAACCAGAGGAACATCTTGAGAAGCAAAAGGAAGGTGAGAAGCATGAAGAGGTTGAAAAGATGGAAGGTGACCAGATAAAGCTGGAGGAGAATGAGCAGAAGGAACAAGAGGAAGAGGTGGAGGACACTAAAGCGCCAAAGAAAGATGCAACGTCACCTAAAACTGAGCAAAAACCTTCTGAAAATAAAGCTGAGAAGTCAAATGGTGTAGATGATGCTTTGAAAAAGGATGTTTCCATGTCAAATGCAGTAACCGAAGATGCTGAAATGGATGAAAAGGGCACAGATGATCAAAATGGGAAGGAAGAACCCATGGAAGAAGGTGGAGGTAGTGGAATGATGGATCTGGGGAGCACAAAGAACATGGATTTAATGTGTTAAATGCATCTCACTTGGTGATAACGTTCCAAAACGCTGGAAGGGGGAATCACAGTATTTTTACGAGCTGCACTGAGGGTTCTTGTGGCGGTTGTTTTTGTGTTATGTGGATTTTAACTGAGTCAACTGTGTTTCAGATGATGATGATGATGAAGATGAGGAAGATGGCGATGAGGAAGCAGAGGGTGGTGCCAAGGATAAGGTTGGTCATTAATCAAAGGTTTATTCCCTTTCTGTTGCTTGTTTCTGATTTGATTAACTTTCACTTCAGGATGCTGAGGAAGATGAAGTTGGAAATCTTCAGCTGGCTTGGGAGATGCTGGAAGTTGCTAAAGTCATTTATAAAAGGTAGATTCCTGCTCCGTACCTTAATCCTTCCAAAACTCTTCTATCCAGTTGAGTTTCTGAAACGAATATATTGTTGTTCCCAGAAAAGACAGCAAAGAAGATCAGCTGGTGATGGCACAGATCTTCCTGAAGCTTGGAGAAGTTGGAGCTGAATCAGGTGTGTGGAAGGAGAGGCAGGAACTCTTTTTGGATTCAAGCTGCTATACAAGCCCATGTAAGGTTCCTTAGGAGACACTCACTGATGTTCTCGTCTCATTAGGGAACTACAGCCAAGCTCTGGATGACTTCACCGAGTGTTTGGCTCTTCAGCTGAAACATCTTCCCTCTCATAGCCGTCTGTTGGCTGAGACTCATTACCAGTTGGGCACGACTTACAGTTACACGGCCGATTACAGCAAAGCCATCGAGCACTTCTCAAAATCCATCCAAGTCATTGAGAGCCGCCTCGGTAGGCAAAACGTTACTGTCTTTATTTAAAGTCTACAAGTTCGACCTCTGCAGCTTCAGATATCTTCTGGTCATGAGCAAGAACGTTTGAGGAGGAACCCTTCATGAAGTTTGCCGTGCTTTTGGTTCTCAGCTATGCTCCAGGAGGTGATCGACAAAGCCGAGGGCGGGGAGGCGGAACAGGAAGTGAAGGGAGAACTTAAGGAGCTGAAACAACTACTGCCAGAAATAAATGAGAAGATAGAAGATGCCAAGGAGAGCCAGAGAACGGCTGCCGCTGCCTCTGTGGCCATCCATCAGACTCTTGTATGTTTCTTAACCGGTGAACATGATTTGAGTGACTTGTAGTTGTTGTAAGATGTTTGCTGATAATGTGGCTACAGTGATGGTGGTGGTCTTCATGGTTTGTTTGTTTGTTTTGTTTCAGGGAGGTGCTTCCACGTCATCTGCCTTTCCTGCTGAAAACGGTGGTCCATCTTCATCTACAGCTAGTCAGGTTAGTTAACAATGCTTGGTGATGTTTAACTTGACCATTGACAAATGTTCTTAGTGATGGACCATATAATAATTCAGTATCGTTGTGTTTGATTTGGTCTTTTAATGCCTCTGGTTGTGTTTCAGATTGATGTGAGGCCGGTTGATGGTGCAGCCTCAAAATCTGCTTCAGACATCTCTCACCTCGTCCGCAAGAAGGTTGGCATCCATCCATCTATCCATCCATCCATCCATCCATGTATTCATGTTGAGCAATAGGCCATGAATTGACCATGTAATACCTGCTTTAGTTATAAATAGGTGCTTTAAAGCAAAATTTGCTAAATAAAGTGTGTGTTCTGTCCTGCTTTTTTCCTGCACAGAGGAAACCAGATGAGGAGAGTCCCAAAAAGGACAGTGACGCTAAAAAGACTAAACAGGAGACTTCAGTTAATGGCAGCGATGGCTCCACCCACAATGGCAACGGAGTCCAGGAGATGCAACAGGAGGTGAGTTGCTAGGGCTACTGTTTTCTGATAGGTCTGAAAAAGTTCCTCAAGGCTTCAGAATGGCTGCATTTACTTCATTACTGTACACCAGGAATCTGTAACGCTTGTTTTTAACATGCACTTGTATTGTTCAGTGAATGGTGTGTTTGTTGCACCTGACGGTGCCATTTTTGTGAACTGAACACCACATTTGTTCCTGGCTATTTCATTTACTTAAAGTTCAGAGTATGTTTTTCTGGCTAGATGGAGCAATTTAGCTGAACCTTTATTCAAACCTCAAACCTGTTTGTTTTTGATTTCTTGGCTGTGCATTTGAAGGTCTTCACGTTCTCTTTCAGCCCACAAATTCTTCATCTGTGGAAACATCAGCGTGACGGAACTCCTGACTGACTTCCAACCAGCAGAGCATGTCTGCCTCATCCTCATGAACAACTTTGTCTTTGTTTTGTAAATATGTTTGTCTGTCCAATTTTGTATAATTGTAGTTCTTTCAATAAAGGGTTTGCAAATGTGAGATCTTGTGGGTTTTCAATGTAAAACTCTATTTACAAAAGCTTCGTGGCACTGATGCTTAACTTAGCAGCAGGCCTGTAGTCAACATGTGTAAGTAGTAGCCCATAATTCTCCTTGAAATATCAGTTAAATAAACTTAAAATATGCTTTACCATCTTTGGTTTTACTGTTGGTTAAATGTTAACTTATCAATTCAGCCTCTAATTGGACTCTATGGGAGGAGTCCACTTAATTTATCTGGTAGTAAAGGTGGTTTCTGATTGGATGGGGGTTGTAACTTTTGATGTAGTTCATTGGCTGTCAGAATTGTAGGTGTTTGACCACCTAATAATGACATTTACAGGAGGCTGTAAGCTTTATTCATTTTTGCAAATGATGATCAATAAATCTGGGCAAAAGCTTGGATCTTTCCAACATAGGTTAGTACTTGTATGAATTGATCTACTTTTAATAATTAAATTAGGCTTCCACAGATGGTTTTGCTGGGTCACTGTATATTATCATGTATACGTCTTTTTCATAGTTACTGGGTCTTCTAAGCCAATATCCAGGAGTCCAACACAATGGGTGTCATATTAAGACTTAACATACTAAAACTCTTACAAATTAACTCCCCTAAACATGTAAAAGTTAGCATTGAAACTTGTAGAAGTTTCTTATAATTTAAATGTAGAACCAAGCTGATTAATTAACAAATTTTAGGAAAACTTTTTGGCTTCCCTGCCTGACTAATGACATTGTGTTTGTATGCTTTGCATGGATATTTTGAACATATTACCATTTGTCTGGTTAACAGATTAAGAATATTTTTCATCATATCATGAGAAAACGAAAGCTGGACATGTTTGGCAAATTGATGCAAAATATTTATTACAATTTTTTTCTTCGATCTTTTCATTTTGATGCAGTAGTTTATGTGTCTCATACAGATAAACCCACACGACACCTTTTCATCGTCTCAAATCTGTGAATAACGTTAACAAAATAATCTTAATCTTCCAAAACTCACAATTGTTTATTCTTATATTTTTTACAATCCACCCTGAATATCAAGGCTGCAGAAACAATATAACGCAAACAAAAAGGAAAAAAACTAGTTGTGTGGGAATTTTTACAGCTGTACCAAAATTAAAAAAAGAAATTTAAATCTGTGATAAAGCATTTTAAACCCTACCGGCAAAAACAAGGTACAAAAAAGAACAATTTACACCAGCAGTCCCTCATGAAATAAAGAACTTTTAAAGATGGTTCTTTACTGCTAGCAACAGGGAGAACTTAGCATCCAGATGTGACCTCAAATAAACTGTTTAAGGAACAAAATAGCAGAAGAAAGTGTGCTAGCCATCCTGCTGAATCGCTCAAAGTTCACAGTAATTACAAACCATCGCTAGCTTGGATTTATTCCAGTACTGCAAACATCACATAAGCCCAATAACGTTTAATGCTTTTCTATTTCAGTGGGTAGATTTTATTAGTTTTCTGGTGTAATATGATTCTTAAACCTTTTGTCCTATTTATTGTATAAAACCCATTTTCTCCTACATGCAAGGACTGCAAAGCTTTGGAAAATGATTGCCACAGCATTATTTCCGTACGCATAAAAGCCTAAGAACGCTTTTTATAGAATGACTCTGAAATGTTCAGGATTCCAATATGGTTCAAATCAATTGGCTTTAAATCGTAGGAGGAACAAAACTGACACACCATACATGGGCAAGAAATCAGACAGTCTGTTTATGATTTGTTTTTTTTTCCTCAGCAGAACCCAACGCCAGTGAATCGATAATCTTTAAGTTGGACAGAACATATAAAACATTAGACCCTTCTATCCAAACATTACTTTTATTCAAAAGCCAGCTCCTGACAAACTCTTCTGTAAGCTAGGTTTCAAATCTAACTTTTTAACATCCTGTAAGGTTTATCACACTCGTACTTGGCAGAAAGATGAAATCAGATATTAGTATGATTTTGACATTTGCAGAATGGTAAGTGAAAATCAGTTTGGTGGAACCGGAGCCAGAAGAGGACTGACGTTCTAGCTGCTGGGCCACACGACAGTCCACAGAACGTTGCCGGTTCCTCCCGCTGCAGAGACAACAGGCTTCACTTATTTCTGTGAGGGACTAGTAGCAACGTTGCAGTTGGCGGCTCACAATGATTGTTTTATCTTAACGCTAATGCTACGAATTGTTTTCGCGAAAAGGAGGAAAAGTTTAGAAAGGAGTCAAAGCCATTTTATAGAACATTCAGACGATGTCATATTTCACTGTAAATCACGGTTATAATTGGTGTTATTATGAATTAGTCTTTTTTCCCCAAAACAAAAACAAGATCTGATGAGAGAGTGTGTGGCTTTCTTTGACATTTTCTAGTTCAGGATAAAGAACAAACTGCAAATAAGAAAACAGGAGAAGAAATCAAATACAAAGACACGGCCTATCAGGTGACAAGTGAATGCTTTATCTCTCCAAGTGGTTCCTTGTCCATGAAAAGAAAAGTCTCTTTTACTTTCAGTCTGAAATAAATGAGTGATGGAGAGAGGTTAGGAAGAAGGGATAACTGGAAAAGGGGTGGGGTTTAAAGCCACATTAGGTATTGTCATCATCGTCGGAAGTCTGGCTGCTACTGCTCGTCTCGGACTCGGAGTCTTCCTCCAGGCCAGGGTTAGGGGTGTTCCTCCAGGTTAGCAGGGCACCAGTACGTGGCTTTAGGAGAACACCGTTACGTCCCACACCGATCTTCTTCATCTGAAACGAAACATATTTACGATCAGTGATGGCAGATACACACGGTTGGTTAAATAATCGTGATTTTCTTTCACACGTTTGAGCCTGACCCATACCTGCTCAGTTTTAGCTTGAAACTCTCGGAGTTCATCTTCCGTGAGGGGCTGGAAGCTGTCATCGTTTTCTGGGTATTCCTGCCAACCCATGGCCTTTAGCAACCTGTCACAAAAAGTGTGTGAGTGTGGATTATAGATGCTGTGTGGCTCTGTTCCAAAACCTAGAGGCACCGTTTGTGTGGAGCTATAATATCCTTGACCAAACAAGGCAACAGCATGTGTAACCCTGAAAGCGCCTGCAATCCCAGAATGCATTGCAAAGAGCTCAGTGAATAAACACACCAAGATGGTGGGACTGGGACTACAAATAAACAATTTGTTTGAGGTGAAACAAGAATCACTACAAAGTTCCATTTTAGTTAGTAGGAAGCTAGGCTGCTAACTAGGTTTTGAAACACAGCCTGTATGTGCAAGTATGTGCTCGCACTGACCTGTGTTCAGCCTCCAGAGAGCTGGACAAGTGCTCTGTGTCTGAGTCGCTGAGAGAGTGGGAGAGGCCGTTCTCGTGACTCTCTCCAAATTCTTTTGGTTCAGGGGTACCTGGCACTCCCTAAACACAGGAACAACCCTCAACAAATGGCTTTAATCAAACCTGAACTGAATTATATAAACGCTGTTACACTGAACATTAGCATGGCTGTGACGCCGCTGGGCTGCATTGCTGTGCTGGTATTTAGTACGACAGCACAGCTGCATGCGGTTATTGTGAACATAGCACACAGAGAGCAGAATTGATCCACACCTGTGCTGGAGCGCCGGGGCTGTGGCAACCGCTCACATCCCCATTCCTCTCATCCTTCAGCCCCCGCAGGAACTCGCTCTTGCGGTCGGTGCCACGCCGCATCAGCTTTAGCCGTGAGGGGGTGATGTCTATAGGAGGGGTGGTGCTGGAGGGTGGCTAGAGAGACACAGAGAGAGAGAGATAGAGAGAGACACAGAAAGAGAGAGAGAGAGAGGGAAAGAAGAAAATTCACATTCTTTTGTGGATATACATAACAAACAGGTCAAATGACAGTGAAATGTTTATAACACATTTTAATCCATTTGTTTTGTACATGGTCAAATATAGTGATGCTATAAATAGTCTACAGTGATGCCATTTTGCTACAAAACTACACGATTTCTAGTCGAGGTGCTGAGTAAACCACTAACATATGGCAACAGTTTATATAACACACTTCTCTCACATGACTCTGGATCTGTGACGTACTATCAACTGCACTTTAACATTAATCAACTCTACATGTTTAATGTCTTACTTCATATCTTGCAAGCTGATTATATGTAGAATCTGATCTTACTCAGAGCTGGAAGCACAACATTGCAGCCGTACTTTAATCACATATTACCTCTTTAGAAGTGCCGTGTGCCGGTGCGCTGACAGGAGTTTTGGTCACAGAAACAGGGCTGGTGAAAGCTGAATCCCTCCCAGAGAAATGCAAACCCACTTTCGTTTCCCTTCCGTTGGTTTTCCACGGGCCAGGCTACAAACAAACAGAAAACACACCTTGTAATTGATTTTAATAAGAAGTGTGTGTGCACAAAGCCCTGGAGATACGGATCTGGTCTTCATTGTAAGTGACAGACTGGTTCACTAACTGGCTAACATCACGTTAGTGTTATTTTCAGGTCATTGGCTCAGTGTGTACCTTGCTGGGGGCAGTGGCAGGTTTGGGCACCAGGTTCTTGTAGACACTGGGTCCAGGGATGGGGGCTTTAGAACCATTGGCAGGTAGGGGTCCGGCACTGGCGAAGCCTGCAGAGAACGCGGCACTGGGGTCCTCCTTAGACACCTTCTTAATGACCAGCATCTTAGACATGGCCTGCTTAGGGGGGTTCTCTGTAACAGAGGGAGACATCAGCATTAGTTTGTAATGACCAGAGTCTTTGGTAACGTCAGTATCTGAGGCTTGCATTTGTACTGCATTGTGTTGCACATACAGAGTGCCAAAAGGTTTCCGAACAAACATTTAAATGCAAATCAAACCAATATTAACATAGGGCAAGGTTTCAATTAGATGTATCTGGAACAAACTGAAGGCATAAACAAAAGGATTTTTACCCCAAACTCCCGCCGGAGTCCCAACAGCGCGAGTCTGACTCGCCGGCTTTCCAGTTGTTTCTGGATTCAAGGAGGGCTAAAATTTGGAAATGGAAGACAGAAAACAAAAGCTTAATATGCAGTCAGTACCTGAAGGGAATGTAAAGTATGTCAATTTTCTAATTGACAATCGTTTAACATGCCTAGTATGGGTGTGATGTCGCTACAAAAGCAAAGCAAAACAACAATACGTACAAAGTCCTCATCGACAAACTTGAGCTTGTCCTCATTGCGCTCCTCATCCGAGTACCGGTCCTGATACGGTCCAGCTTTGCGTGGATGAAAGTTGCCGTTGCGTTGTCGGTGTCCTCCCTGTCTGTCCCTCTCACCTCCGCCGCGTTTGATGTGCCGACCATGGTGGTGGTGAGGACCCTCCTGGCCCCTCTGTGCCCCATGCCAGCTGGGGGTCTCCTTCCACCCTGGTCCACCTCCTAATCCCCCCTGACTCCCCTTCGCAACACCGGAGTCTACAGAGTCATGCCTCAACAGAGACGGCTGCTGCCACCCATCGCCTGAACGGAGAATGAACACAGCTAGTTTGAACACAGTTAACTAGCTGTGTAAAAAAACTAGCAGCTATGTAACATAGTGCAGATACCTGGAGCTCTGAGCAGGTCGTTGTTGAAGAAGCCATCAGAGGAGTTGTGTCTGCGACGGTTCACTCCCGGCCGGCTGTCTCCGCGAGGAAAGTGCTCTCCGTGTTTCTCAAGGGGGGCAGCAGGGGACTAAACAACACACACAAATTAAATGTCAGGTAGATACATCTGGCCACTGTTGGCAGCTTCAGTTTAACACAATTATCTCAATCAGAAGACTCGGTTGCAATACCTTGGCGGGCTGGGGCGTGGAAAAGTTAAGCCAGGCAGGAACAAAGTCATGCTGCGCCATTTAGGTCCAGTGTCTCCCGTCAGTGGATGGAGGCATCAAACCTCATGGCCTGAACTGTAAACGCAAACATCATTTAACAGTTGCACTAAACATTATTCTGCCAGGCATTGATCTGTTAAACAGATCCTTCCACTAAACTAACACTGGTGATTGTGTTTGGAGGTTAAAACCAATGAGCAACGTTATGATAGCATCACAAAGCCACACTGTTAAAACTTCAACATAAGATCAGCACACTTTGCTTTTCTTTATATTAAAGTTACGGTAAGCAAAATGCTTCAGTTACCAAAGTTACCAAACCAGAAGCAAAATAATTTACATTTTTAACTACAGATAAATGAGGTGACTACTTACCCCAGAGACAAAGGCTCTGTAGTTCGATGGCCCTGTCCTCGGCTGTGTTTGTATAGGGGCCCGACCGACACACTTTCACAGGCTCTGGAGCCTCAGGGTAGCAGCAGCTCCTGCCACGGGCAAACTCCAGTTTTCAGGATGGTGCGGTCGGAGGGGAACCAAAACTTCTGCAGCCGCCAAATTCCCACGCGAGGGGAAACTCAAAATGATGGAAGAGATTAATGTGGCTGGTGTGTGGTATGGAAGAGCAGTAAATGTTGCTGGTCAGAACCGCCTGAGAGACTTTCCAAGACACCCTCAGGTCACTGAAGGTACCAGTGTGCATTCAAGTACGCTGAACGTAAGCGAAAGATTCGAATGTCTTTTGAAACAGCGCTGCCCGTTGATATCGACCAGTCTCTAATTCTGGGGGCTTGTGTTAGCAGCACGCTGTGCCAGCACTGACACACAGAAGCCGTTTTACAAACTCATGTTCGGATGAGACGCACACAACAACAAAAAAACTGATAGTGGGTTTGTGCTCTTTTGAGGAAAGCGGCGATCTCAATACGTTCACCTCATCAAAACAACCGAGGCGCTACGTCAGGGCAAAAAAAACGTGGGGGCTGTTACGTCACATTACAAGAGATAAGAGAGCTTTATGTTATGATGTCATGAGATGGCTTGAACTTTAACAACTCATACTTTAGATAATTAAGTGAACCAAACAATGAATAAGTGACATTTTTAAATCTTTCCGCTGGTGAACCAATATTACGTTAGGCTACCTGAAAAATTTAAAGAAAGTACGATTTGCTTCCCAACAACACTTCCAAGCTTCCAGGTCATCAAATCAGAGCAAAGGACCACCGCGGAAAAACTCGCCCACGAAGTGCACGAATTCTCAAAGGAGTAGTTAAACACGATGTACCGTGCATGGATGAATTAACAGCCACTTAACAAAAATTAAACAAACGTGTCCAGGTGCAAGCAAACTTGTGAAACAGCAACTAGTACTCCAACTAGTATTAAGAAAAAAAATCCAATAAGTTGTTCTTCCTCCAGATCTTCACAATTAATCTGCAGACCAACTCTGTAAAACAGCACAACCGATATTTAGTGACACTGACAGAGGAATAAACCCGCTAACTTCTACACATCAGTTAAAATCAATGCATGCACAACTTTCTTTATTTAGGCATAAGGGGCTGAAGACATGACATTAGAAAAGCACCGTTCTGAGGTGTGACTGCTGTGCTTATCTTAAAACTGTTTTTAAACACCTGCTTTTCAGTTCATCATCATTTTTACACATGCGCTTCTTATAACCTTGAATGTACATTATAATAATTGCATGCAGACTTATTTAAGATGATAAATTTAGGTTAAGATGAAATGAGGGTAAACTGTGGGAATGTTTTAAACTAAATGTGAGTAATATGTTGATGTGTGAAAGAGTTTCAGTGCTTGACTACAATGTTGTGCAGGTTGGCAACCCACAGGACCTAATAAACTATTACTAGTCCAGCAAGCCAACAACCCGACTAACTGAACGGACTAAGATTAGACTCCTTATCGGTACCCGTTGCTTATCTGAACGCTTAACGTGACTAATCGTACGTGTCAATAAACGTGAAATGAAACATTTATGCCCACGACCACCCAGCATTCATTGAAACCGAGTTGTTTCTAAAATGCAAAATCTGTTAAACCTGCAAGTCAACTTAACGGAGGATAAAGTCTGGTTGAACTAGCCAGAGTTAGTAACTAGAATAAAACCTGGATTTGTTTATAACGATGGCAAACTTATGTTAAATGTGTTTATTCTTATGTTCCAGCGCATACAAAACGGAACTGAAACAAAAGTATAAACCATAAACACCCGTTTGTCTTTCTACGTACGGAACGCTCGCTAGCACGAAGCGGTTAGCATGGTAGGCCATTCAAAGTGTGAATTAACTCTTAAGTCTACGATGACACATTAAACATGAGCTTTTAAGAGCAAAGACATTCTCCGTGGTGTTTAAAAGCACGCATTGCTTAGTGAAGGTGAAATTTAACCACTGGTTGTGATAGCATGCGAGCTGTTAGCCACGGGACGAGCTAAGCTAAGCTAGCACTCCGAAATAAAGTGTTGTAAAATGGCTCCCTCTCGCACCAAACCACCGAATAAACAATTCAATACACGCTTACCTTTTGATCCCTTGTCTATCCCAATAAGTTAATTTTGTCAAGTGGATTTGACAATTTGGAGGTTGTCGTATTTCAGATTTGTCTGACCGTGTATTTTGTTTGTTTTTAATCCACTCGTTCCGACTTCGCTGCTCCGTCTAGCTGCTCCTGTCGACTGCTGCACAGGCGGGCTAATCGATCGCAGAGCGCAGCGCGCTGTCTGGACGCGTCGTAAATTTCGTCGTAAAAAACGTCCAAGATCGTCCCTCAAATGATGTTTTATTGTCATTATACATTTTCATTTACCTTTACGTAAACGTGTTATTAAATATTCACACATTAAAGCACGGCAAGACCCCTTTAAGTGCTTGAAATGGATGTCAAAATGTGCACGGGTGTAATAAAAACAACCTAAACTACAGCATTATACTCATTGTTTACTATTTTAATGTAAGAAAAATGGTTAATAATGCTCATTCGACCCCATTTCCCTCATTTCTTTCATTTTACAGAAGGCATCCCTTGAATTTACGTTGTCTGGTTGTTTCTTTTAAAAAAGTAAACCTTTTACTAGTTTAATATAATACTAATCATATTTACAAAATACATGTAAATATATTTATTTGGGCAAACAATGTGAAAATAGTTAAAATCAACCACTTTCGATATTGCTCTGACCAAACAGGCTGAACACCCGCAGATTTATTCTATCATTTTTTAATCCTTATATAATTCATTCAGGATCAAAGTGTCACATTTATAATAACAACGATATTGAGGTAGATGGCAGCAAACACAAAGTAAAGTTTTCTCCGAAAAGCCCTTTTTCTTGCCTGTTATAAAGAGATCAGGGGAGACCGTCGGTCTCAGATCAGCCCTCCGGTTATTACGCAAACCTCTCCAGCGCGTGTTCCGCCCGCACAGCCTGAACTCAGATCAGCCTGGAGAAACGCGGCGATGGTTCACGCTTTGAAGCCAATGCACGTCCACGGATAACACGGCAACGAAACGGACCGCTTGCGGTTAACGATTCGGTACCGATCGACCCGCACCTGACGTGTTATCGATGAAGAAATGATCGGTGTGAACGCGGGGGTCGCGCTGCGGACCGGACTTGTGCTCGGTTAGGCTCGCGCCGGGTTGCGTGGAGGTTCCGCGGGGAAGTATCTCGTAAGTCAGGCGGTTAAACGGATAGAAAGGTGATTTTATTGAGGTTTGCCATGTTGTAATGCCCGATATAACCGCAGGATGGTAAAGCACCGCTTGACAGGGAAGTGAAAGCCGCTGGTTGACTTCAGCCCCCGCCGAGCACGTTGGATATCATAGTATTATTCAGCGTAACGTTTCGTTTTGACAGACACGAACCGGGCCGGGATTTATCTCCACACAGTCCAGTTACTTTAAAACACGACAGCAGATTATTTGGAGGATTTTGTTGAAGTTGAGCAGTTAGCAAGCGAGCGGGTTTGGACGAGTTCCGCCGGCTGACTTGGCGCGCTAGACCAGTTCAGTTCACCAGTACAAACTGGATAAGAGATCGGTGTGTAAATGAAAACTGTCATGGCATCTTGTGTTTTTATCATGAATGCTGTTCATTGATTTTGCCTTGAGCAGAGGTTTGCTCACCATAAATAAGCGCCAGATGTCTTTTATCGTCTACATGCACTGACCACCAGTCGGTCAGATATATCGTATAGTAGAGCAAGCGGTCACTCCGTCCTCATTCACCGGCATGAAGGGAACCGAGAGCAAACACAAACGGAAGCCGTGCACCTCCGAGCAGCAACGGAGAAGCACGGAAGGAAAAGAGGTGAGTGTGTATTGGAAAGTTAATGCATTTGAGCCATTGATCCATACACTGCATGCTTACTTTAACTCAGTGCTACACCTGTGATGCATGTGACACAATGACCTGCAAGTGAGTGCAATGCTTATGCACAGACCTGACGTCAATGTAAATGATCTGTGACAGTATTGGCCACATTACAGCATTGAGGCTTTTATAATGAAGTCATGATGTCATGATGCTTGTGTGCTCATATTGTTTTTTTTAAAGGCTGTCACACAAAACCTGTTTGCATAGGATTACTGGTATGTGTTTTTGTATGCTGTTTTTGTTTACGCACTTTGTTTGTTTTGTTTTCAAGGTCATTTCTCACATGTTTGTTTTGTTGTGGTTTGATGTATCCTTTTTTGTTTGGTGTTTCCTTTATCAGGATAAAACGTTGGAAGAAAATAACAGGGGGGTTTCATGGCTGTTTGTAGCTTAATTTAATGTGGTTAAATTTTGGTCATGCTTAGATGTTTCTGGTATTTAAAAGTAGTTGTTTGTATTTCAGACTTTTTTGACAGTGGTCTGGTAAGCATTTTAAAACTATTGTCTATTGGCCTTGGTTGCGTTTGTTGCGTTTCTTATTTTGCTATATTTCTGTATAACAATATAGCGGAAATCATTCTATTGTTTTAATATAATAAGTGTAGCATGTTTTGTCCTAATGGGCTTAGTCATGCATTGTAATAGAGTTTGCAAATGAATGAGACGAATGGTGGCTATAGTGAATCTGTCAGACGTCATACATGTGGGTTGGGCATTTTTGAGCAATTATTGTCTTTTGTAAAAATCTGCAAATGTGCAAAATTGGTCCAGGTTTTTTGTATAGTCTAATTGGTCGCCATGTTTATGAAACTGTTCAGTACCTGCAGTGAAGAATCAGAATTGGTTTGCAAATCGTACAAGATGTTTGACTGTTTTTTTGCGTTTTTTTTTTTTGTTTGTTTGTTTTTTGAGTTGGTTAGGTAGTAAGTTAGTTTTGATTTAGCAGTTCCTGTCCTGCTAAACTGCTTTATTGTAAAAATTCTTTGCCGAGAACAGATGGTTTGGACCGAGTTAAAGTTGTTACATAAGCAACTCTCAATTGAAATCAGCTTTTCATCCTCATATTTACTTGTTTAAATATTTCTGATCGTTTGTAAGTTTCGCTGACATAACAGGACTTGGTTAGATAATGGAAACTGGGTTAAAACATGTTGTTTGTGTTACTGAAGATTAATTCTCTTTTGGTATGTGGGCTCTGTTTAATTGTTACATTCATACGAGAGCCTAAACTCTGCTGTGTGCCTGTTTACATGGCAAAAATAAGTGCCGTTTTGTTGCATTTAGCATTGTTGGCTGTGTTGTAAATGAATAGCTCAACAGTTCTTTATTCATTAGAGAATATTTGGGTTATACTTTAACTTAATGCGCTTTATTTCAGGGTAATCTGTAACTGTGAATTTGCTTCTGTGTGATTAATACGTCAGTGAAGACTTGCACATTAGTGTTTTATAATAGTGTGAATGATTAAGCCGTCTTAGACAGAGCTTAAGTTAAGACACTCGCGTCATGATGATAACACACATGGGCACAGGAAGTGAATCAGTCCCTTTGGCAGTGTGTTGATGCTTCAAACATTAATATGGCAACCATTGTGTACATGTTAGAAGACTGACTGGGTGAAAAATGAAAAGTGCAGATGCTAAGTTGTAAATATTGGAGTTGTGGATTGTATAGTCAGTAACAGGAATGCTACAAGTGGGGGCCTGTGTACGTACCAAAAACATGTCATTAAAAACAGCTGTTTTAATGCAGTGGGAGGCTGTAGGCTGGTCCAGTCACCGGAGAGAGGAGCGGTTCAGTAGTTTACTTGAATAAAGGGCAAAAAGCAATTTGTATGATTAGAAATATTCCTTGTCCTTAAACAACCTGTTTGTAACAAAGCAAGACCAAAGAGCAAGAGAGTGTTTTTTTTTGTCCTTGTTAATATGGTAATAGTCACTTATCACAGTGCTGTCACGTGTTAGCTGTGATGTTTGTGCCTCTTCATTCACCTTCTAATGAGGCTGAAGGAGTGGAAGTAGGAAAAAAAACATCCTGTCATTCTTTACTTTCCTGGAAAACCAGGAAAGCCGGAATCCTTTTGCTCCATCCTTTGAGATTCCTGACGGACCACACAACGGCTGAGGAACGCAGATGTTACCTCATCGCTGCACCATTAAATGCAAGGATTCTGCTAACTGATTTATCGAACTTTGTCAAAAAGCAATGTACTATTTTAAAAAAATTAGTTATGTGTTGTTCTTTAGTATTTTAATTTTGTGTGTGTCTTTCAAACAGCTATCAGAATTAATGGTTGGTTTGAAAATCTGTGCTTGAGTGTGTCTGAGTGTAACAGTTGACATGACAAAATGTACGACTTTTAGGCTTGCGGCGATTACATTACATAATCGTTGCACAAATTGTATCATCCGCAGCATAGTTCTGAGACGGATTGTGCTGCCTGAGACGGCAGGAATGTATACATCACTTGTCGATGGCTGAGATTTATTCCAGTGTTTTGTGTTAAAACAATACTGGGTGCTGTCGTGCTTGCGGTTATAGGAGTGTTGGGAACAAAGTGTTTACGCTTCGTTGACAGTGTTAGTTTGTACAGGAATTAGGCTAATTGTCTCCTCCTGTTTGAATCGTGTGTGTAAACAAACATACGTGTTCACACACATACACATTCTCATCGGCTGAACACATGGATAGTATGGTGTTTGTGTTCAGGTTGACATCTGTTTGAGAACTGGGTGAAAACATTCCCACTAAAATCTTTTGTGTACATCAACGTGACGCTGGGTGGTGACTGATAAGCAAGTTAACAGGTCAGTTAAGGTCAGGTGTGGTTTGGGGTAACTGTATACTAGAATCTTAACCAGTGAGTCTGTCTTTTTAAGAGGCTTAAGTGCCAAAGCATGTTAGCATTGGTCCATAGCTTTCTCTCATTATTTGACAGAAATTCATTATCTTTTGACCCTTATCAGCAGGAGGTGTTGTACACATCCACAAACCGAAACTAGACTCTGAAACATCTCTGGACAAACGGTTGGTTTTCCTGTTAATCAGCCACACTTGTCCGGAGACCAAGAATGAAAACAGACCAGGCGTGACTAACATTAGACCATTAGCCAATTTCTCATATTTTTATTGGCTAAGAACTGCTGATGTAGTTTTAAAACCGTCTAACTGTCATCACATACCGTGTCTAATGTATAAAAACAACAGACATAACATTGTATTGGAGTCAATAGATTGGATTTGTTTGTACACGCTGGGAAAAATACCTCACAATATTCTGATTGGCCAGGCAGAGCACAACAAGCAGGAAATAGTTAGTCAGCTGCTACGGTACAAGCCGGGTATTACGGTTTATTCCTGATATTCCTTAAGGCTGATTAAAGCACATTAGGACCCGGAAATGTTAACTTCTTCTCTGAAGTATCTGCAGTGCTCAGTGCTGTTACCTAACTTTATTGTCTAGTACTTGGAGAACACTTGTTTGTCTAGGTGATACTGTAATGAATCTGTTAGTCACTGTAGACAGTGATGCTGTGCTCATAGCTCAGGCCAACAATGAACTTTCCCTTGATTAAGTCAGTGAAAGGCCACAGCTGTCAAGCACAGTAGGGAGTGACTTTATACCGAAGCCTGTTTCTATTGGTAATGACCTCTTATGAGGCGAGTTAATGCTCCTGACCAAGCGTTCTGATTGGTCAGAAGCTGCTGACCTCATCGGCTAGCTAAATAAATAAGTAATCAGAGTTTTCACATACTTTGAATAGTGCACAGGATTGTAGGTGAACCAGTTGAGAAAAATGATGTGTGCTAGTGGTCCAATTGTGCCCAAGGAGGCAAAGAAAGTTCTGGAGCGTGTTATTAACCCATCAAAGATATAAGCTATTTTCTCCAGCCACAGAAACATGGTAAGAGCTGAAGTTCATTTAGTACTGGCCAAAATGTTGAGTTCATGGATGTTTTGTCAAGGTAATTCTTTGATACGCTTCCAAACAGGTACATGTTTGGACGGGTAACACCTTAGATAACTAAAAGTGGCTTGATATATTATTTGGTTCACATAAGTTAAAACAAAAAGTCAATAACAATAACATTGATGATTGACGTGTTAAACTGATTTTAAAATGAAATCAGAGCTGGATGTTTAGTATTTACATCCCTGTAATTCCTGCTCTAGAATTCAACAGATTTTACCCAAACATTAGCAACGTAAATGCCACACAATTCAGTGGATGTTATGAGCTGTTTGGTATTAGCTGCATCCCTGCAGAAACATCTTGAATTTGTTTCGGTGTAATTCTCTCTAGTAATGAGATCTTCCTGCATTAAAGCTTGTGTTACATAGCAAGAAATCAGGATTTTGTTTCTTGGCGCATCCGGTGAGTGAATCATCACTTTCAATCTCAATTCTCGTATTTGTCCTCCTCGTCTGTTGGGTAATCCATCATCTGTGGTACAGAAAGAAGCTTTAATATCACACAGAAAACATGTGGGAACATGCAAATATCTTAAACTAATCTGATTTAACTAATCTAATCTAATTATGTTTGTTTTGGAATAGAGAAAATTTGATGCACACAAGCCAGGATGCAGTAACATTGGTGCAGTCATATATGTGCAAAAACGACTTTAAAATATATAATAATTAACATTGATCTATTAAAAATGTTTTTAAATATAAAGATCACTGTCATTGCTTAGTTTGGTGACTTTGGTTTCTTTGGTTTCTTTGGTTTTTTTTCCACTATGGTTTATTTTCAATTTCAAAACCCGTAAAACAAATTTGTACCATCTGTGTGGTTTTGTTCTTTGTTTGGTTATCGCTGAATGTTTGTGTGAAACAAACACACATTTCTGTAACAATCTGTAAAAGTTCTGAAAGTTCTCCATCAGAACTCACAGAATGTCAGCCCAAAAAATCTTGGCCCGTACTACAAGGCAATGGCGTGATAATTAGCTTCTCTTGTGTTTCGTACGTCAACATGTTGAATAAGAATGGCAGTCGTTCACAGTTCACAGTTCACAGTCAGGTCTTGGCTCAGTGACTGAGGTCTCACTTCTTCATTGCACGCAGAGTTATTGGTTTGTCTTGGCTTTTGACGTTAGAGGTTGTTTGGGTTCAGCTGGAGAACTGGCAGAGTCACGTTATGTGATCATCCAGTAGAAGCTCTTTTGAGCCATTACTCACGAGTCTGGCAGCTTCAGAGAACCTGCATAGTTCTTTGTTAAAGCCCTGGGTGATGCAGTCACGACTGACAGAGTTTTGTGGAAAGTACTTTAACCTAAGAAGATTAAATGAAATAATACGTGTTACTGTTTACGTACAAGTTCCACAGAGACTCCATACTGGCATACTTTAATACAGTCTTGGATATGTTGGATACGCAGTACATTGTCACTGCTGTCAAAAACCCATATTTTGACCTTACATGTCCCCGCTAATGCTGGTGTCACGCTTTTCATGAATGGCTCTTTAAGGTCATCCCAGTTGGCTAGGTGGTCTGACACACTGGCAAGACCCCAGCGAATGAGAACATCCGTTCGTATCCATGGAGTCATTCATCTGACCCTGGATAATAACAGCACATCTGGAACACATCAGCAAATATTTTCCTGCTAATATCAACTAGCTAATGGTACACTGTGCTGCCATCTGCTTGCACACATAGGAGGCATTAGAAAGTAAGCGTTGGTTCAGTCTACCACACATCTAACACACATCAATCTCTTTGAGAAGCCGTGTCAGAGAGGATTAGATTGAACATTAGAGGATTTACTCCCTCAGGTCTGGTGGAAACGATTAAAGAACGTTCGGGCCTTCAGAGTTAAACGTTTGTTTGGGTGTTTTCAGAATTGTGCTTTGGTACAGTTGGTAAACTGATCATTTATGTAAAGACTGGACTATATTACTAAATATATTATATGTTAAATAATGTATAATATTATTAAACTATATTATTAAGGGCAAGGCAGACTTCCAGACAGTGTGAAAGTGTTTGTGTCTCTGAGGGACTGACTGATTTAACTAGCCGTTCTCCTTTTCATTGTTTACGTGCAACATTTACTGGAAATTCTGCTGAAATATGCATTTGTTAGTTTTATTTCCAGTTTTTGGTCTCTTGTTTTTAATGTGTTTTTCTATTAGCATGAAATGTGAAAACTAGTGATTAGCCATTATTTGGCTGTTGTGAGACTATTGGTGTCGGCTGATAACTGTCTTATTGGCCGGTGACCCGAAGCATTGGCTTCCGCCAGTTGTAGACCGTACGCACTTTCAATTTCTGTAAACAATTTGAAATATTAAGTGTTCATTTAATTTCTGAAAGTTAATAAAATTGCAAAGCCGTTCTGCTGGCGTAAACCTGCTAGCAGGAAGTATCGCAGGAATGCGCTAGTTTGTCTAGCTTGCTGTAAACTCAGTGACGTGTCCCCTGTACGTCTTAGAGGTCTGTTTGAGATTGGTGTCCATAAGAGCGTTGTCTCCATCACAAGAGTTCAGGTAGATGGTGGGTGGCACAGATGTTTAGGGACACAAATGTGTATTTCATTACAGCGGACGAGTAAATGATGAACTCCAACACACTGCATGAGATGAATGCCCTGTCATTGGTGCTATGAAGCAGCGGACCGCACACTGAGACCTGAGGGTGGAGCGGGGAGACAGATGCTTATTAAAACTGGATGTACCTCATTCTCAGAGGCAGACTGAGCGTGTTGTTGGTTTGATTGATGTCTGTGCTCTTGCACTGACCATTGTTTGGTGTTTAACAGCTGGTTGCAGTCTGTCACACGTTTACTGTTTATTTAGTAACACTGATTTATTAAAAGATGTGATTTTTAAGCACCAACTCTGTTGCTTAATAATAATGTTGCTAGTGCTGTGATTCTCTGTCTCAGGTTTTCTACAGAACCAACGGAAAACATTAAACTCACATTCTGAAGTGAAGTCATCTATGCAGAACCTACAGGGACAGGACACTGATGCCGGAGTGACATTGCTGGAATGTGACATCACAGGAAACGGCCTGATTAGTTATTAGCGTTGCGGTTAGATGTTTGGCTGTGTGTTATGTTTTCTCATCTGCCCTGGGATTTAAGAATTACTCACCCTCTTCCTCCCACTGTCAACAAAATCATTTATTTATCCAGTGTTTAGTCCTTATGAATCTTTTCTAATGGACGTTTTTTACAGTGTCGTTGAAAAACATCTCTTTGTTTTCAAATGAAGAAATTATGACACGTTTTGTTTCACGAGACACTCAGAACTCACTGTTTGTTTTATAGTGCAGATTTATATTGGAGTGTGTAAACATAACTGTACGTGTCCATCGATTGAATTATTACTTCAGCTACTGTACTAAATATTTACCATATGTGGCTGCGTGGTGACAACACATATCCGTCTCATTCTGGTCAAGGACGGTTTAAATCTCTCTCTTTACTTTTCTATTGCTGGAAGTGTCAGTTGTCTGTTTATTTATGCCATGCAAACATAAACTTCAGGTTTTTGTGAGTTTTTTTGGCCATTTCTGCTGAAATATTTGTCAACAAAGTAGCATTATCTAACTAGCAAACACTTGTTTTCAACATGCGTTGTTGCCTGTGTGATGTCATATCCTGTACTGCACGTGTGTTCATTTAAACAAATCAGATCTACAGCGATCTAATGTCCCTCTTTCTGTGATCAGTGAGTTTTGACTGTAGACTGTAGAACGAGTTCAAAGAGTGAGAACAGTCTGGACCAGCAGCCGGACTGAGAGATTTATGAGCTGTGGAAAAACATCTGGGGAAGTGAAATTAGCTCAGCCACAAGTGTCCAACGTGAGCTGGATGTAAACATGCAAAGTTTTCACTGGAGAGTCATTAAGGCCTCTTGCCACTGAGGTCATGAGTTAAATGTGCAGTTTGCTCTTTCATGCTCCGATGTCGAAATGTGTTTGGCTGAGCTTGTGAGCAGCAATGCAGGCTTCAAAAGTCAAACATTCTGTCTTTATAAAGTACAGCAAGGAACACAAAAAAAGAAATTTAGCAGAATGTTAAGATGTTCATGTTTACATTTTTGGGTAAACTATACAACGTTTGTTTCTCTATCTGTCTTAAGCCGTTTTGTCCCGAGGCGGGCGTTCCTCCTAGACCTTGTGGTAACGTGTACTGACCTGTACCCATGATCCTCAGCTGATAAGCCCCAGGACACAAGAATGATGTCATGGTAATCTAGCGCTCCTTATCTGCAACTGCGTCTCCCAGACAGATATTGACTGAGTGTTGCTCACCTACGCTAAAGCTTGTGCAGTAAATTGATAATTGTTTTAGGGGCGTTTCTTAGAGGTGGAGGTATATAAGATTGTGTTGTGTTGGGTGCAAGCTAGTCAGAACATTAGAACACACTTTTGAGGGCTCTGGTGTGGTTTTATAAGCGCAGCGCCTTTGATACACAGAGCCCTTCCAGATGTTTCTGGAATCCTGTGACACCACAGAGAGGATGTGACCAGTGCAGGGTTCCCGCCAGGTTTCCACGGCAACATCTGTTTTCCGTCCTCCGAGGAGAAACATGGGGAGTGTGAATGAATCTGCAGGCCTCTGTAAAGATGTTTATTAACTTTGATTATTTGGCTTAAAACGTTGAACATTGAAACGCTAATATTTTGTATTACATTGTTATTATTATTATTTGTTTTTAAGTTTGTGTTGACAGGCACTTTATTGTTGCACTGATTATTGATTTGTTAATGTAATGGTGGCAAAAAATATCTTTGCTGAAAGATCTTATTATGGGATGGATTATTTGACTGTTTGTAATGCAGTGATGCAGTGTTGCAGTGTGGACAGAGCAGCTGCAGGGACCTTTTAAATCAATTTTATGCTTTTGATTTGACAGCGTGATATAGGGTGTCATAAAACAGCTGTGCTTGTGTCCCTGTGTTTTTATTTTATTCACCTTCTTTGTCAGCATTGGGGGCCTCTGGGGTCTGCAGTGGTGCCTGTCCAGTGATTCTGTATGATGTCAAAGTGTGTTTAAAAAATACAGTGTCAAAATCATTTCACAAGATAACTTTGAAGTTGTAGTGTTTTTTGTTCTATTTAAATGTATAAAGTAAAATTAAATCGGCGTGTCCTTCCAGTTAAAATAGTCTCTGTGTTGCATATCCCTGCATTATTACTTCAAAAAATGCGCCTTGCAACAAATGCGATTTTCTATTGAAACAAGGGCAAACTCTTCTAATCAGCATGTGTTTCTGCAGGAACTCCCGGCGCCGCCTCCGCTGCTGTTCAGGAAGCTGAGTAACCCTGACCTGTCTCCTGCCGCAGGAAAAACCAAACTGCAGCGGCAGCTCAGTCAGGATGACAGCCGAGCGCGCCGTAGCAGCATGGCCGGCATCCTCACCGGTGAGACTGTAGCACACGCAACATTAGCACGCTTGGAATGCGCTGTGAGTTGTGATGTCATGCAGCACAATGCTAGAGTTCAACCAGTCGCATCTAACCGCGCATTCTTTCGCATGTATTGTTATTAGCCCTATTTGCTTATGCGTTTTATCTTGTTCTAACGTTTCTTCATCACATGACAAGCTGAGCATGTTAACGGCCCTTAATGCATCCGTACAGGAGGACGGGAAATCCAGAATGAAAGATGGAACATCAGCTATTAAAACTGCTTTGAGCGGCGACAGGAAATTGCTCTCGCCTTACACCACTCTGTTGTGTATGAGTGTGTGACACCTGATCCTGTCTAGATATTTGAATGATCTTTCATAGAGTTCAGCTTTGATTTGCTTCCAACTCCCAGAACACAGACGCATGCAAACAGGAGTGTGTTTTCTGTGTGCCGCAGGGAAACAGCTCCTGCCTCTGTCCAGCAGCATGCATGGAGGAGTGAGCAAACATGGAGGAGAACCCAACAACCTGGTCCGCATGAGGAGTCAGTCTTTCGGCCAGTCTGCCCCCTCTCTTACTGCGGGACTGGTGAGAGCACACACACATCTTCATCTAACACACACACACAACCCATCCATCTTCATCTAGCACACAAACTGCTGCATAAGATGTCCGATGCACAGAAATGAGTCGTGAAGTATAACTTAATCTTTGTGTTCATGCAGGTTTTGAAATGGATCAGTGATGTGTGTCAATTACAGTAATATAGCCTTTATCAGATCTGACAGGATGACAAGAACTCATATATTTGCTTTGAGATAATGTTGCCAGTTGTGTTGTTTTATTGCAGCCTGAAAAGACTTGTTCTATAGCGACATCTCCTGCCCATGCGCGGTACTACACCATTCAAGTGGAAAAAATGATCCGTATTTACAGTCCTGTATTCGTCTTTATACTTTATTAACAGTCAGTGTGGATTTCAGTAAAAAAAGAAGAAAGTGTGAGACATCTTGTTTTGTAAAACAACTAGCAATATCACTAAACAGCTACAATCTAGATTAGGTTGTGAATCCTAATTCAGATATCTATCTAGATTTGTTTCGTGCTGCATGCATGCATGGTAGGAAAAGCTTAAAAGTTATCCTTGACCATTATGGTTGTTTAAACCATCAGGTGGCAGCATTGCCCTCATTTTAGGAGGCATGTTTCATGTAGCCCTAAACAGTGTTAATGGGTACAGTGCTACACTGTGGCTACGTGCTTTAACTCTATATGTTTATGGATGAATAATGTGCTCAGCGCTGCTGTGAAGCTTAGGGTCCTAATAAGGTGGTAATTAATATGCCAGTGTTTAGGCAGGTCGTGTTTAAAAGGATTGGATATTAAACAAGGAGCCCGAGATGCACTAATTGCTGCTTATTTGATGGTCTTTATCTGCCTGCAGAAAACAGCATGCTGAACTCAAGACATCGTCTGCCGGGCGGCAGTTTGTAGTAATTTTATACTCCTCTACAGGATAGTATAAAGCGGGATGCGTTAATGCATCTCAAAATGCGATTGCTTAAAGTATGATGGTTCGAAGGCTTGTTGAATTTATCATCGTTTTATGTGACAAATAACCTATGGATGATGAATTTATAAACACATCAGCAAATGCCCTCATAAATAATGTTCACCGTGATGCAGCAGTACTAAAGATTTTTAAAAGTCAGTCTTTTTGATGTATGTTCAGTCTGCTTGACAATTACATTCAGTGCGACATAAAACATTGCTTGCTAAGGCAAAGATCACTATTATAATCACTTTTCCAAACTTGGCCAATTACATACCATGTTATTTGCATATTATTTGCATGTAGACAGGGAAAAAGGAAAGGTTGTGTTCATGCTGTAAACAATATTGTATATTGTTTTTCTTCTGTTTTTAAATATTATATTAAAATTTAACAGCTGCCACCAAAATCTGCAGCTATGTTTTTAGCTAGAACACATAAAGAAGCATTTTAACTGTGAGCCCTAGTTTAAGTGCCACATACAGAGGCACCAGACTTAAATTGTGCGCTGGTTGTATAGTTTAAATAGTGATTTATTTACCCCTCCCAGGATTGCTGGTCTTTAGTGTGGGTAATGGGGCTGTTATAGCCTGTCTGAGGCCCTCGTAAGTGTATGCGGCTCTCATAAACTGACAGTCAATCCTTCGTCACTTAAATCTTTTAATGGCGGAATAAAATCTGTCTCCATTCTTTTTAACAAACAGACGCGTTTTTTTTTATCTCTTTCTTGATTAATTTATATGTAATGACGTAAACAAACTAGGGTAAGAAAAGACTGTAGTACCAAAAGGCTTTTTTCCCGTCTGTCATCATGACAAGAGGTTGCAAACAACGGCGAGTGGCTGTGTACTGGATTAAATATACACAAGGCAATTTTGAGTAATTACTTGAAAGACCCTCTGCTGAGCTGCCAGTCAGATAAGGGTGATGACACTTCTTACAATGGCAGAGGCTGTAAAGTCTGTATTTACTCTGTCTTCAGCTCTGTTATTGTGCTGTTAGCTTTGTTTCCATTTAGCCTCTCTGTTACTTTCATCTGATTGCTCTGTTGTTTTGCTCTGCGATTTGCACATGCTGTTTATGTCTTTAGCCTCTAAATCTGATGCCCCCGCATAGATATAGACATTCTTTTAAGCCATGATTTCTAAAGTGCACATTAGTCGACCTTCTCAGAGTTTTAAAAATATGAAGCGTAAAACGGTCTATTTTTCTCACAAAAAAAACCTTACCTTTTCTTTTTCTGTGCTGTCATCACCTTCTCTCTTGTTTTTTTTCTTTCCACATTGCAGAACTTTTTCTCATCCTCCTTTGTCAAAGCTGTGACCTTTTAAAACTCAAGCAGAGGCAGGATTCGAACTGTAATTGGACAGAATGTGACGAGTTCTTCTGTGGAAATGACCAGCAAGGACCTTATAATTATGACTCTGTACTGAATACCCTGTTAGCCATAATTATTCCAGCTTTACACTGTCTTTTTATGACCGGTTTATGTTTGTTATGACTAGTTGCATTTATTTTGTTGAATTTTATAAGGCAAGACGGTAGTGGCTCCACAGGCTGTTTTTCTTTGAAATGAGCCGATCCGAATGCAGTTAATTACCCTCTCTGCAGGACTTACGCAGCCCTTTTGTTTTTCCTTTGCCCACGGTGAGACTCTGCTTGACTGAGTCCAGATAGCAATTAAGACGGATATGAAAAATTAAAGACTTCTGCCTGAGATCAGTCAATAAACACGGCACAACATCGCTCTTCGCGTCTGGCAGCTCATTTTCCTGAAATAATTGGCTGGCGAGGTTTTCGTTTTGTTTTTGCCACCTCTCTTGTTCTTATTTAGTTTATTCCCACATCTTTTCCTCAGGTACTGTGAGCCGTACCGTCGATGGAAGACTTATGAGTTACATTCCTAAAGAAAACTCTTTATTCTTTTTGTTTTGAAGTATGTGAGTGACTTTGATGCTTTTGCTGTGGAGTTGGCTTTATAGTTTCCGCATAGAACGTGCTATAGAACATTTTAAAAATTATTTTTTAAAGTTATTTAGTATTAGTATTAGGTATTAGTTTTTAAAAGTTTTGGTGCTTGTCTGTGCAGGTCCCAGTCTTGGATCTAAAACTATAGATTTGACAGCTTGGAAAGGCGATAACATGTCTCTCCCTAACAGGTGCTGCAATGCGATTCGACTTGTAATTGTGTATTGTGAACTACAGAATGTGCAGATGTTGCCAGGTAAAGCTCTTAGCATTAATGGTTGTTTAAATCCAGATGTTTAATCTGATTGGTTAGAGATGGTTGTGCGTTCTTCTTCTTCAGCTCAGTTCTCGATGACACCTCCATCGACTGCCACATCTTCTCCTCACACCTTCAACTTGAAGCTCCGACGGTTATAATGAGGTTTTGATCATACGCCAGCCTTAAAATCATACACGCCTCCTCAGACAAGGTGTTGGGTCTGTGGGTATCTATTTCTGTCAGTTTTGAAAATTAGTTTGAGAAATATAAGTTTATCTCAGGAGATTAAAGAACTGCTATGAACTTGTACAGTCCTCTTTTTTTATGCCCCTATTACAGTCTTTATTTTGTATTCATGTATTTATTACATGAGGTTTAATTAGTGTGTGGTTCAGTTAATAGCATACTAATAGCATGCTTTAGGTTTTGTTTGAGAGCTCTGTTTGAAATGCATTAGCCGGCTGTTTAGGGAGGGTGTTTAATTGGTGGACTGTATCCTTGCCTTAAGGCAGGAAGCAATGCCTGTTTCAGCTCAGCTGCTGATATCATTTCATGCGACACTCACAATCTGTTCATGGATCTGTGTACGGTTTGTGTGTTTACTACGTGTATTACTGTGTGCGGTAGTGCTATGCGTTTGTGTGCCCTAATGCTAAGGAAAAAGGACTTGGCTGTGTGCTTTGTGCGTCTGGTTTTAAAGTATGCAGATGGCTTGTAAATATGTATATATCTATTAGCATATGTTTAACAGACTCTTTGCCTTTGAGGTGATTTTCACGCACAAATGCAGATGTTTCGAATGCAAACGATCGACTGCGCCTGAGGCTTTAGCTTGACTGGGCTGGTGTAGCTGTTGGCCGGGTGAGCGATTTTGCTCTGCATGTATGAACTTCTTTGCGTTTGTGTTTATAATGCATTTGTTTTGTTATTGATGCCATCATTTTAATATTTGTGCTTAAGGAAAACCTTGTGTTTGTTGCAGTTAGTTTAGCCAAGTAGTCAAATGTTAAGATGGCTTTACTAGTGGACTAGTAGGTTATGGTAGAAGAAATGGTTTGGTTTAGATCAATCTAGTCCGTCAGGTTTAGATTAGTTCCTTAATAGGGTGCTAAGTGTCTTGACCAAGGGTTGATGACTTTATCTTTTTTTTGTAACTTAAGTCCTTGACTTTTGTGTTACAAGGGCATCAAGAAGATTAAGACTAATGATAATAACAAGTTCTGTTAATCTTCTAGCACAATGGAGCAGAATGAGGAAGAGAAATAGCTTAGCTTAGCTTTGAGATGTTTAATTTACAGGTTAAGGAACAATCATCCAAACTGAGATGTTTCCAATTTAGCTCACAGTATCATTGTTGCTTTAAATGATTGTTTAAAATCCTGTTCATATCAGTTGCCACAGAGGTGAGCGCTACACGAATGTCATATCACTCATTTCTTCAGCCAACATTGTCATGGATAAAAGCCACGTGAGGTTGCTGTGGAAACCGTCAGGTCTGTTATGAACGTTGTCTCTTTGTGAATTGATTCACATCTCCATTTTCTTTCTGTGCCCCCGTGCTGCTCTCAGATTAAATCCTCTGTGTGACTGTCTGCATCCAGTCCTGATATAATGTCAAGGTCTACATTAACATAGCTTTTGCTTCTGCTAGTTGCATCGAACAGAAGTGAATGTTTATTCCCAGGACTGTTGCAGGGTAACCGGGAAGGCGATTGTTTATACAGTCTGAAGGCTTGTGTACTAAAAAACACAAATCTCATCAGTTATACATTAAGGGTTCGGATTTGAGCCGGTGTTCAGCTCCTTGCCTGTTGGATCAAATGATCCCAGACATAATGTGACAAGCCTGAAAAAACAGCTATTGAGTTTGTGCAGCGATTGATTGGGTCTGGATCAATCAGGGCGGAGCTCATGTCTCCCTTTTAATTAACCTGCTTGTAGCTTCAGACTGTCTGTCAATAGTGCAGCTAGTCGTGTCTTTCTAAATGTCCCTGCAGGACAGTAAAAAAAAGTTAAATTAAGTGTTGCTATTATTATAGAGCCTGAAGGTGCGGAGTCTCACACTTTTAATGCTGAGATTTCACACCATTTACAAGCCCAACATTTAACCAAGAACAATGAAAAGAACAAACTTTTCCCCCACTGTTTTCATTTTCATCCCTCCAGTCGCTGGTGCACAAACGTAATTCTGTTATTAGGGTTTTCTGGGGTAGGAAAGGCGTTACACCCAGAAACGGAAATTTAATGTCACTGTGAAGAATAAAAGCGCGTCTGCATCTTTTCTCTGGAGATGTTCGAAGCGAAGGAAAATACGTCAAAATGACAAGTTAGTTGTGCGGCTTCATCTTCTGTAATGAGACTCGATGAAAGAAACCAGTCTTTTTTTGTACTGCCCAAGCTAGGCTGCTGTATATTCAGGAAATAATCTGTAATTTTGTGATTGGTTTTGTGAAGCTAACAGCATATATTTAATGTCCTTTCAGGTCCAGCAAATTTACCTCATGTGCAGTTTTCTGTTTCTTAGCGTGCGTTTCTTAGCGTAAGTTATACATTTGCCACGAGTTATTACATAAATATTGCACAGGCGGGAGTTTTAGTTACAGTGTGATTTATCTGAGACGTTGGGACACCTCAATTAATTGATGAGTTTTAATTAAGAGGGAGCTATTAAGCATTCAATAAAATGACATCATACTTCAGCTTGATTCACTCCTGCAGTACTGGAGTCTTGATGGTCCTTCAACTAAAAGCTAGTTGTTTATCACAAGGATGACAGACTCCACACACACACACACACTCACACACGTTATGTTCAACAGATTTTCTCCCAGGTCATTTTTTGCCTTCAAATGTTCAATCTCATGTGAAATTCTTTGTTATGGACCATCCTGGGCTGAAAAAAGGAGTGAGTTTTAATCGATTCATTATGATCCACTTTTTTACATTTCATTTTGTTTTCTTATTTGAGAATTTATACCTAGAAAATCTATAGTGTATTGATTTCTTCGTAGACTCACTATTATTTGTGCATCTGATATGATGTATCGTGTTTCTCCTCCAGTCTCCTCTTTCAGTGATCTGGACTCAGCACACATGGTTTTTGGAGCTGTATTGATCGTTCTGTTCTCTGAGATCAAATGACGTCATGTATAAATTAAATTTAAGCTGTATATAATGCTATAAATGTATGTATTTTTTAAAACTTTGCTTTAACAATCCATCAGTGTCTAGCTAGCTGTTATTGATTCACACTTTAAACCATTAATAGTTATTGCATTCTCTGCTATAAATTAATATGGATGCATTTTCCTGCCAGCGAGGTTTTCAGTCCTCCAAACATTAATTTGTTGGAGATTCTTCATCCACCTGAGACACAGAGCCCTTCAGCTGAGAGAGATGCTAATGTTTTTTGTTAGTTAGGTGATTAGTGACTAGAATGTTTAGCAGCTAACAAGTTGCAACAATAAGTTGCCCCAGTGTTTAGATCATTTTATATTTATGAAAGTTCATGGTGATATGAAGTTAATTACAATTAAGATAGCAGCCATTGTTCCTTAAAAAAACATTATTTGTCTTATGGATTAAAGAAATGTTTGCTTATTAAATCTAATCTACTTTCCACACGTGTTTGACAGAAAAGCCGCCGAGTTGATTTATCGCTGACAAACTGAGCACAGGTACAAAGGTTTTCTATCACAAGCAATGACTGATGAGCGTTGGCTTGGTGGATGAAACTGGTATTGATGGTCCTGCTGGCTGCGTCCCAAACCCAAGAACATCCTTGTAGAAACTGCTTAGCTAGTGATATCTTTCTCAGTGGGTTACTCAAAAACTAACACCACTGCAATTTTCAAAGGATACAAGATTGGGAAAATGATGCAAGTGAGTGAAAACTTGCAACACTATCTGACTGCATAGAGATTTCAGTTTAAACCTTGAACCTTAGCGTGACTCCAGCAGATGTTATTGGTTAGTTTGTTATTATATATCACAGTTCCACACTAACAGGGAGCCAGGACATGTTATGAGAACACAATATGAGAGTGTTCGTAAAATAACTTGCGTCTGCTGTGACATGTCTCGTGAGGAAATCAATGTTGGAGTTTCATTGGTCAATGTTGTAACACAAAACAGTGTCCCAATGCTGTTCTGGCCTCTAATCAGCCCTTTGGAGTTCATTGGTTCAATGGCTGGAACCATTGTTGTGTATTATTATACATTATCATCAGAAGATGTTTTCGTTTGTGTTTGTTTTTAAATTGACTTCTGGTTCATTTGCAGCTTAATAGCTTTTTGATGAAGGGAGAATCTCGCCCCAGGCCTTCGTTCTAGGAATATGGTAATCTCTTCTGGTATAACAATGTTTCAGCGAAACAAAACATAAGATGAAAAGTAGGCTAAGTTTTCATTACTGTGCGTGTGACTGGTCTGGCTGTGCTGTTAGGCTTTTTGTGCATTCATTTTAAAAAGGCACGAGTAGTCAATTGGATAAAGTGCTTATTTTAAACTATAACGTTTAAATAACACGTGAAACCTGTCTGTTTTCCCTTAGTTTACCCTTTTCACATTGAAAACTCAGACACATTGAAGAACTCAAACCGTTCTGTGTTGTACCATCACTAGCTGTTTGCTAATAGCTTTGTTTCCTGTTTTGCCAACATAAAGTCATTTCTGAGCTCTTCACAGTGGCATTTTCACCTCAGTGTGCCTGAGGACGTGGAGCAACAACTTTTCAGCTGAAATGAGATAAGAGTGAAAAATGGTTTATCACTGGAGCCCTTATCCTGATGTTATCTGTGGCTGTTGAGAGCGCATGCCTTACTTTGGAACAAGCATGTCTGATTCAGGAAACTTGTTTGTGTGTTTGTTTAAACCCTTTTCAGTAGCATGGACTAGTTGTGTAGCATGTATGTTTAAACTTTATGAACTTCAGTAGTGAGTTGAAACTTCTACGTACTACATTACCAGTCAGCTTTATTGTGTGGGGTTATAGGAAAATTCAAAACTTGAAAAGTTTTCTATAGACAAAAGATGTGTTGCAAGTTTCAACATGATTTTTCAAGTAGATTTTCAGGAATAAAATCGCCTGGATTGTCTACAATACCCAGTCTCCAAGACACAGCCTGTACCTATATAAACAAGCTTTGCTTTTTTTGGCATGAGGCTTGTGCAGCACTACATTATTATTTGCCCCTGACGGGGCTGTTTCCTGGAAGTCTGTGCCACAACTTTCATACATGAACTTCCTATCTGAGTCCTAGATAACACTCAACTCACACGTCAGCTTTCAAATGAGAGACGGCCTTTAATGGCATCATCTTGGCATCGAGTCAGATTTTAAGTTCTGTAATTCAGTGCACAGTAATTTGGTTAAAAACACGTCTTCACAAAACACATTCTGACAGAAGTCTGGTGAGCTGTAGATGTGACCTTAAATCAGACTAGTTTTACAAAACTGTTTCTTAAGAATTTAGACAACCCATCGACTAGCTGGTTTTGAAAATAGAAGTTCTACATTTAATATCTGGTGACTTCAAATGCAGTTTGGAAACTTCTAACATTTTTCTTAATTTCTTCACAACAGGCACACATTATAACCCCGGCCGCTCCGAAAGAACATGAGGTTCGATTTTTACAGAAATATTTTCCTCCTGCTAGATGTTGCATCAAATTAATTTTAACTTTCCTCCTTCCCAGGGGCAGGCCGAAATGTTTCTGTTTGTTATTTATCACATATTTATAATGGTTCACCAGACTAATGGCATCCATTTCTGTTGTCAGTTTTGCTTTTAGCGCCTCAGATTCGCTCGTTACGTTCCTAGCAAATGGCGTAAGGACATCGTTCTTCAACCATCTCTTGTTTGTGTTATTTGAATTGTAAAAACAGAAACTCAATTAGTCCAGAGATGTACTGAATATAACACACATTCCGCTAAAGGATGGCAGTATGTAGCTGAATACTATTGTATATTTTTGTCAGTATTGTGCGCGGTATGTTTACAACTTAGCAAATGTCTTGCCTTAAACGGAACTGTGTTGTTCTGCCTCAAACTTTCAAACTTGATTTTTTACATTTTGTAGCACTTATTTAAACAGCATCACACGCTCGTGCCCTTAGCATGTGACCTTAAGAGTCCGTACCATTACTCGGTCTCATAGCCTCTTCAGATCAATAACAGTG
The DNA here is from genome assembly GCA_036877545.1 of Yasuhikotakia modesta. Classification (NCBI taxonomy): domain Eukaryota; kingdom Metazoa; phylum Chordata; class Actinopteri; order Cypriniformes; family Botiidae; genus Yasuhikotakia; species Yasuhikotakia modesta. The sequence goes on along the minus strand of JBAJNP010003197.1, from coordinate 938 downwards.
CGTGAGTTGTCTGTTTCTTTTGAATCACGCACGGATCGATGAGCCTTTCTGCTTGTGATTTGCAGAGTCCGTGTCTTGTTTGAAACCGGAGAGGTGGCTGTGGCATGTGTGCTAGGTCAGGGCTATCTTCTTTCATGGAAAGTCTGGGAATTTTATCATGTGTCAGCGCCTGACATAGGTGGGTAACTTAGCCAGACTCGCGCTGGTAATGTAATACAGTCATTTGAGGCCTCACGAGATGTTGGGATATGGCAGATTCATTAGTCATGAATATTTTCAGCGTGTCATGTGTTTGAATCCTTTTCTTGACGAAAACAACAAAGGCAACACAACACAGACTGAGGTGTGGTTTGAATCTTCCACATTATAAAACATTATAAAACACTCACTGGTAAAAAACAAACCATCATATTCTAACTATCATAAACAGGACTTACGTGTAGACTGTGTGTTTTAATTTTGTATTTTTGGGAAGTGTAAATATGTTCTGGGGCTGTAATACGTAATAAGGGCTGTTCAAAATGTTTATAAAATACTTCATCTTTTTAACATAGCATGGTTAGATGCATAAATCAGCCTTATTTATGCTATCATTAGCTAAAAATACTTTGTCCTAACCAGTGTTCCATATTGCTTTTCAGACATTCCTGAAAATGTTTATAAAACTGCCTCCAATAACAGATGTCTCATTCTCACACCTTTAGTTAACTGGCAAAATATCAGCTACTGAGAAAACTACATGTGATGACGCCTTATTTTCAGACAACAGTTAAGACGTGTGTGGGGGTTTGGTTAGCTCTCTGGTTCTTGACAGTTTACCTCTGCGTGAGTGTGTGTGTCAAAGGTTTCACCAGATAATCTATCTAGTTTTTCCTCTTATAATTACTATATACACTGAGACAGGGTATGTGTACATGTATGTGGATAAATTTGTGTGT
>JBAJNP010003196.1:23808-38929 GCA_036877545.1 Yasuhikotakia modesta | reverse complement strand
GCACCGTATCAGACCGCAAGACCCTGCAGCGGATAGTGAGAACAGCTGAAAAGATCATTGGGGTCTCTCTCCCCTCTATTATGGACATCTACACCTCACGCTGACCCGGAAAGCCACCAGCATTGCGGCTGACCCCACACACCCCTCCCACTCATTTTTCTCCCTCCTGCCGTCTGGAAAACGGTACCGAAGCATTCAGTCCGTCACTACCAGACTTTGCAACAGCTTTTTCCCACAAGCCATAAGACTGTTAAACACATTAAAATTGACCCACTACTGCCACTGGACTGCTCTCATTATAGACTATAAGCAACGCACATGTCACTTTACACAAATTCACTGCAATCACTTTAGTCTGCGTTATTGTTTTGTTTCGTATTGTTACTGTAATGTCTGCTGCACCTTGTGCACTTTGTGTATATAGTTTTTGTGTTAAAAGTGTACTGATTGTACCGTGACTGTTTTTGTCCTGTGCTGGTCGTTTGCACTTCTGTGCACTTTATGTACATATTGTGTTTTTTGTCCTGTGCTGCAAGTTTGCACTCTATGCACTTTATGTTTAGACTCTGTCGGTTGTTTAGCTTAGTCTCTGTACATTGTACGGTGTACTTTTTGTTCTTTGTACCGTGTTGTTGTATGTTAGCACCTTGGTCCTGGGGAAACGTTGTTTCGTTTCACTATGTACTGTGTATATGGCTGAAATGACAATAAACTCTACTTTGACTTTGACAACGTCTTCTTGTTCACTTTATCAGGAAACAAGCGTTACATTTCTGAGTTTAGAAATACATTTCTGAGGTTTTAAACAACCGTCCCTTTCTGTCTGTCACTTAACATTGTGTTGAGGCACTCAATGTGAGACAAAAGCTCAACTGTGCTATGAACTAGGAAAACATAAACAAACAAGCTGCTGGTGCCTCAAAATGTGCACTTGGCCTCATTGTAATCGTCCAGCTTCAGGCGTAAGGCCCTTCCACCTACAGGCAGTGAGCACTTACAAATAGGCCTGCAAACAGTAGCCAACACCTAACTGCAGGCCAATTACCAATCCCCAAGATAGAGCAATCCACAAATATGAAGCACCAAGTTCAGATACACAGAATGGAATGGGCCATGCACCCACTCAAACATTCTGCAGAAGACCACAGTTAATTTTCCTAAGCACATGAGCACTAATGGCTTGTCTAATAGCATCTGCAATTGTTACATCTGCAATGTAGTGAAAACACTATGCTATGGAAATGTGATCATACCTCTTATGTTACACAAAAACAATGCCAGATCTTACTCGAAACATAGGACTATAGCTCTCACTCTTACGATCCATTCTCTAGAGTCAAAGTTTATCAGAACTTTTCTCTTTAAAGAACCCATAAGGGCCCACGTCACACCCCTCTTCATCTCGCTACACTGGCTACCACTTACTGCTCGCATCAAATTGAAGGTGCTGACGCTTGCCTACATATCCTTCACAGGCTCAGCACCCCCCTACCTACACTCAATCTTACGTGGCTACATGCCTACCAAAAATGCTCACTGAAGGAGCGAAGGCTTGTGGTACCATTACAGAGAGGCACAAAACACTCTCCAAAACATTTTCGTTCACAGCACCATGCTGGTGGAACGATCTCCCTGCCTGTATCCGGGAAGCAGAATCTCTGTCAATCTTTAAAAGACAGCTGAAAACCCATCTCTTTCGTGAGCACCTAACCTCATCTTAAGTTTTAAAAAAAATCTATCTCTCTTTCCTACCCTATTTCATTTAATCCCTATCTACTGTGTCTTATATTATTCTGAGCAATCTCCAAAACTTGAATTTTGAGCACTTCCAGTGTCTATTTGCCTATGTAGACTGATATATTCCTCACTTGTAAGTCGCTTTGGATGAAAGCATCTGCTAAATGACTAAGTGTAAAATATAAATGTTCTCCATCCTTACTTTTTCCTCAATCTCCTCAATCTTTTAAAACAACATAACTTAAACTTAAAATGAAAATGTTTAAGCGTTTTGCATTGTCTGAGGTTTTCAAATTTGTAATAACCTTCTAGCAATGTTTGTTATGACAGCATCGCTTAATTGATGCTGGACTTTTTGATTATCTATATTGATGTTGAATCTCGTTTACCCATCTTATTTTTATTTATTTATTTATTATTTATCTATTTTAACACACTTAAATTTGTCTGTCAAATGCATGCAATAAACTCTGTACACTACAATCGTATGGGTGTTGTACAAGAAAATTATTGCACTATTGCTTCATTTACACCACTGTATAAAAAACAAGCTGTAGTACTGAATCACTGTTTGGAAGCACCCTGTACTTGTTTTTAAGTCAAATATAAATAGCAGTTTATGGACATGCTTTGACATACTGAGCTGTAGTGGTCTTACAGAAGATGCAAGTTCGAAGCTGGCTTTAAATAAAAAGGGCAAGGAAAACAATGTTTATGGTTCCAGTCATACCTCCATCTGTGCATACGGAAGCCAGGACATTGTTCTCCACAGCGCATACAAGGCTGACCACTGTCTGGATGTTCGGCCTCGGTCTGAGGGGGAGAAAAATTGAAACATTTTAAATATAAATGATTAATTGCTGGGACAACAGGGAGCATATGTATGTTCTTATGTAATATGTGCATTATAATGTGCATTTAAATGTACATATTAAAAATGTTTTTAAAAAGTAAAATTAAAAATGTATGTCTATAGAATGTTTATATTAGTTAGTGTAATCTGTCACCATTTAAAATTTTCACTGATTCTGCAATATACAACAAGTAAAAAGTGTATATACTTTTCATTAACATGGTCATAAAAACTGCATGGAAAATATTGCTAGATGTTCTAGGTGCTATAAAAATGTATGCTTTAACTTTACTGTAAGCAGCTATTGTGTGTGCAAGTATGTATATATATTTAATATATGAATATATAAATAATTACCAGCTGTCCATATTGCCTAACTTCATCTGTCTACAAAAAAGAAGCATATAATAAGCCTAAAACATTTTTTGTAACACCATAATTTTTTGGACATGAATTCTCGGTACGATGCCATACTACATACTACAGCTATGGTATGTCATAGTATTGCCATATGGTATTTAGACTTTGTTAAAGATTCTAAGACTCCTTCATTTATGAAATGCTTTCAAAAACAATTACTCCAAAATATAATTTTTTCCCAAAAACACTGACACAGTGTTTTCACAGACAATGCCCATGCACAAGGTCAATGTAATCAAACAACTAAACTAATTGTTTGTTGCATTTATGCTGCTAAGTACATAATAAGTATATGCTTTTGTTATCAATTAACATATTATAACTTGAAGGTTAATGTTAAAAGTATTGTCTGTATAAAGCCCAGTCAGGATAAGAGACTGCGGCCAGGCGGTGGCCTCACATTGCGAGGACAGAAAGAACTATGGAAACGTGCCCTTAAACAAACACTGGCTGTAAGATCAGTGAACTCTACCACTTCGCTGAACTGACTGGGCATGTGTGAGAGAACAGAATAGTTTGAGTGTTTAGTCTTATGTTTAACAATTGCAATTCAATTTTTATTTAAATAGCCCTTTTAACAATATTGCATTACTTCAGTTCAGCCCCACCCCATTGACCCCAGTTATAAGAACCACACTGAACTGCACAAAAAGAGCAGGTGTCCTGTGGCAGAGTGCGTTCCTTGCGGAAACATAAAAAAACATACAAAGCATGTAGGAGTGAAGTCACCATGCACTTCACTTCTACTGTAGGAGTGAAGTAGTGGATCTGTAAATACCTTTATGGTATTTACAGATCCATTCACTGGAATAAACAACCCTTAAGACTGTGCAAAAAACTAAAATTATATTAGTTAACTAAAGTGACAAAAATACACCACCAAGTACTGTTAGTAAAAAAAAAACAGGGAAAATACCAAAAGTAATGCAAAATAATACAGTAAGTTATTTTTCACAGTTAAAAAAAAATACTACTATTATAATAATAAGTTACAGGAACATTTTACAAAGTATAAATACTTTACAAAGAAAAGAAAATTATTTGTTGAGATCATATTAGCAGTTTTACTGTGCATATAGAAGTGGTATCTAAATAACCTTATAACTGAGACAGGATGACCGGAGAGTGCCTTCCTGTCCATGCCCTTAAGGGAAATTTTCTATTTTATTGTTACATAACAACAGTTTCAAGAGGTCAAAAGCGCAAAAACAAATGAGACCCACAATTGCTATGTCCTTGTCCTCAGTCAGCAAGAATATAAGAAGAAGGTCTTTAGTAATAAATAATTACAGTACAAGGATTATTGTGCAACACATATACTGGCCAGATGTCAACAGGTCATGGGTCTGTTCAAGATATCTAACCACAACCTTCTTCTATAGATCAAAAGAATATAAAAATATATATTTAAATATATTTTATATCTATACACATAACTGTAAAACCCAAAAGTTCAGTTATCATCTGTACCATGCTTCGGTATTGAATGCACACAAGCAACATTTTCACGAGATAAAAGTTTGTGGAAACAAGGTATATTCTAATCAACTCAAATAATGTCATCCAATCCAAATTTTTCTGTCTGAATCTTTGATGGACATACACAGGTCCTGATTTGTTTAGTTGTGTTTACTCTTTGCCTACTTCCTTTCTTGTCTCCACTTCCCAGGCATTTCAGCCATATTTCCTCAATGAAAAGAGTTCCTCTCAATGAAAGTAAACATGCAAGACCAGCAAAGTATGAATTGTTCACAATAATGTGAAGCATTCAGCTGAGACAGATGTAGACACACTGTGCAGTATAACCTTAAAAGAATACTGGCAAGTAATTTATAAAATAATCTGAATCATAAACTGTGTATACATTATAAACAGTGCAATACAATAAGGTACTGCTAAATGCATTTAATGTAACACATTGATACTGAAGCATCAACTATAATAGACACGATGGCGTAACCTGTACAGGTAACTGTGACGTAAGCACAAAATTGCTCGCCACCCCAATTCAACCATTTAGAAAGTCGAGAAAAGTGTCCTTTTAACGGTTAAAGCGAAACAACACATGATATGTATACATGCTCCGTTTACCAATTCTGAACACGAAACACTCGCACTATTCAATGTACAACTATTCAAACAAAAGAAGTTTAGGTAATCAATGTCGGACGACACTGTTAAAATGACCCTTTAAAACTTAAACCATGACGAGTTCATAATATGTTGTACACGGCTTACAATTATGTTTACGAACGAGATGCCACGACGCGTGAGCGACTTACCGAGCGATTGGAGCGTCGCTTTTTTGATCCGCGCGCGAACATGTTGGTAGCTTTATGGTGTCGTGCGCGGACTCAGTAGCGTTCTCTGAAGGTTCCTTCTACCCAACTGAACATTTTTATCCCATTTGGCCTGTAGAGCTCAGGGCTGGGAACAACTCCCGTATAAGTTGTCCCAGTGTAAGAACACGACGAGCTACACCTACAGGACAAGTATCTGAAGTGTGGCGTATTAAAGCACTACCCCGTACTGAACTCCATACTCTGCTTCTGCTCTAAGCCTGTGGCTATCCGTGTGCGTATCAACTACACCCACCTACAGCTGTAGCCGAGCTCAGTCGCGAAGGGCGGCAAAGGTATCCTTTCTACATAACAATGTATTTAAATGATGTGTACTATTTTGCTTATTTCATATCATTTATTGTGTTATTGTATTTCGTTTAATAAAATAACTACACGTTTAAATCTATCATTTTGATATCATTGCATGTATTTTAAGAAACTACTCTTAAATAAATATATTCACTTATTCTCTTTATTATTTTACACAAAAACACATCACAATATTAATAAAGTTTAACAAAAGTGTTTTGTAAGTACCGAAGAAACGTTTAAACCATTGCGACTTTAAATATAGGTAAATTCTGCCATCTAGTGACAAGTATTTATGTCACCCAACCATTGTTGAATTAACACAAAGAAAATTACCTTCTTTAACAGCTATATCAACGAATACATTGAAATTCTGACGTCTTTGGTTTGATTTGTAAAAACTAAGTGTGGAAATATATTTTATTAAGTATTAAATATGTTAAAGGGCAAATTCGTATTTTTGGATAATCCAGGTGGAGGCGTTGTAAAAAAAAATTGTAAAAAAATTCTGTAAATTTACATGGAAATTTAACAGCAAAATAGTGTTTTTGTGTAACAGCAGTAAATTGCTGTTTTTTTTACAGTGCATTGTTGGAAGACTCGTTCACTTCAGGTAATATAGGCTAAATATGATTTTATTTCTTGTTTTAGATGAAGCTATAATCAAAGTTTGCCATGCCATCACTGCTCACAGATGAGGAACCACCTAATTTTTATCCCATCTGTATATTTTACTAAAATATGTGTAAGACATGAATGATCAAAATCAATTATGTTTTTATGGCATTACACTTTTAAAAGGGCTACCAACTATCACACATTAAAGATGTCTCAAGCAATTAACTCTCACATCACACATCCATTGTCTCATGCAGTGCTGTGCCCATTTTTGAAATACTTTTAATGTGTAACAAGAGTTGTTAAATAATTGGCTAATATGTCTAACCGTAAATGTCGTAAAACTGTTTTCTTTTCTGTGTTGGACGTTATGCAGCGCTGCTGAAAAAACGGACACGTATCCTAGTTTTATGTTTGCTAAGATATTACATATTTGTCAGAAAGGCGGGAGGCAGACCCAAATGCAGGGTGTTTTTGCTTTTATTTATTCGAGGCATATTCCTACAGGCAGACAGGTAATATAACAGCTGGCTATATAACAGCATGCCAGCAAACAGGAAGCTACCAAAGAGGAAGCAGAGGGAGCAGACAGACAGTCACAGGGCTTGGACTCCCTCTGCTGTCCAGGTGTTACATAGAATATTACATATCCAATGAAGCGTTAACAATATAAATCAGATTTGATTTGTTTTAATTGGGTACAGCTGTAGTCAGATAAAGTCTGAACTTGCATTGCTCACAGGTAAGGAACCGCCTAACTTTCATGCAACCTGAAGATTCCAAAATCTGTTAACACTAGAAGTACCAGACAGCAGCCATTTGGCTTTTCTACCTATAAAACCCTCAGGACAGCCCATGGTCTGGAAGGCTTTTAGCTAATCTCCTAAATCAGCTTGAACAGATGCTTTTGTTATGTAAACAAGGCAATTGCTGGTGCACCACAGGTGGGGCCATGCTTAGCTACTTCAAGGAAACTTGTGTTTTACTTTGCCATCTTAAGGAGAAATCAACACACATGGGTTTTTTTCCTTTTTGTCGCTGAGATTTATTGAGTGCAAAATAAAATAAAAAACAAACCAACCATTTTTACACATATTTACAAATAATAATAAAAAGTGAGTGAGTACATTTTAGCAATCACTCACAATCCTGGCACTGCCATGGTATCTCCCGTCTGCATTTACCACATGTGTATCTGTAGCAGTGAACACATTGCACAGTGGCATGATTGTTCTTGCATTGATGTTTGACCTGACACATGGCTCTTTTTCCACGGCTAGGTGTGGAGGGTTGTTCCCGAAGCAATTGTTCCTTTTTTGCCTTCTTCGCACCCACATGAGAGTTAGCCAACTCTCTTGCAAGCTCCACCAGGAAGTCCACCCGTCTTTCCTGCCTCCCGGTGCATGCTTGATACAGCACATGTGCATTCAGTGCTGCCATGTCAATCATGTTATAGAACACGGCAACTGGCCAGCGCCGTCTTGTGCGGACAGTGTACTCCCGCACCATCTGGTCCATCACATCCACGCCACACTTTGTGGTGTTGTAAAGGGTGACAGTGTTTGGCTTCCTTTTGGTGGTATTATCAGTCTGAACCACACTGTGCATGCTGCTGAGAATGTAGACGGTCTTCTTCCGTTTGGGCACATACACCGTCAGCGTGGCAGCAGTGGTTGAAAACACCTAATAAATGAGACAAATTGTTATTTTCATAGCGCTTTTACACACAATGACACACTTGGAGGTGTTGATTTTAAAAATTAGAAACACTTAAACATAGGAATTTCCCTGCGAATCTTGTTGACTGTGCCGATGATGGTGGTTTTCCAGCTAAGCAGTTGTTGTGCAAGTGACAGTGATGTGAAGAAATTGTCCGTGGTAACATTTCTGCCCTTGTCTAGGAATGGTTCTATCAGCCTCATCACTACATTTTCGGACAGTCTCTCCCACTTTGATGATTGGGGTCCTTGCCAAGATATGGGAGGACATTGCAAATGTACTTGGATTTTAGGTCACAAGTCACCCAAAACTTGATCCCAAACTTGTCAGGTGTAGTTGCACTATACTGCGGGAAACAGTAGAGAGTCTTTGACGGGAAAATCTGTTGGTTAACGGTGATATGTAGACCAGGGTTGTAGGATGTGATGCAGTTGGTGACAAATGATCCCCACACACTGGAAATTGCAGCAAAATTATCAGTCTTTGCTCACTCACTGTGGGTGGACCTGTCATCAAAGCGTAGGTGTTGCATGATGTCTTGAAGCGGTTTTGTGACAGTTCCAATGATCTGTGGGTTTCCCAGGTTTACTGACCAGCAGTAACGTAGTGATGGAACCTTGGTAAGGCCTCGCAAGATGACAATTGCAATAAATGCCATTAGTTCAGGGAGGGCCATGAACCAATCAACATGTTCCATTTGCTGTGCATGTTGAATAGTCCATTCTTGAATGCTATGAAGGTGCATTCAAGTTTAGGTGGCGCTATTGAGCCATTTTGCTCCGCCTAATTTTAATTCCTCTAATAGACTTGAATTTTCGCTGGGGCTGGTGCGTGTGCAAAATCTGGTGAGTTTTCGTGCATGGTAAGGCCCTCAAAAGTCTGATCAAAGCCGGAGAGGAATAATAATAATAAACAACACAGAAACAATAGAGACTTCGCACATTAGTGCTCGGTCCCTAATAATAATAATAATAATAATAAACAACACAGAAACAATAGGGACTTCGCACATTAGTGCTCGGTCCCTAATAATAATAATAATAATAATAATAATAATAATAAACAACACAGAAACAATAGGGACTTCGCACATTGGTGCTTGGTCCCTAATAAAGCTGCAAGCAGCGATAAGCGGACTTTTGAGGGCCTTACCATGCACGAAAACTCAACAGATTTTGCACATGCACCAGCCCCAGTGAAAATTCAAGTCTATTAGAAGAAATAAAATTAGGCGGGGCAAAATGGCTCAATAGCGCCACCTAAACTTGCCCAGGGCACTACGGTTAACGCACATGTACCAAATTTGGTAGGTCTATAGAAAACTTTAATTCATTTAAAAAAGTCTCTTGGAGTGAACCTCTAATCCCAACAGGCGATTATTTATTTTTAATTAAATCTGGATTTTTATTATTTTTGACAAATTCCACACGTTGTACTTTAACAAACTCCTCCTAGAGTTTTTATCCGATCAACTTTGTGTTGGTGTCATTTTCATCTTAAGGCCTTTGCGATGTTAAATTGCGAAGCGTTTGAGTTTTCGTGCAAGAACATGACTGTGGCGGGCTGCTAAAGTTTTGCATTTTTCCATGAAGAAAAAGGTGTTGTATCTCAGGCCTACAGTGTCTGACCAGCCCCATCCTTCACACATTTGATAAAAATCATGGCCTAAACACATCTACAGTGTAATATTCAGTTACGGTTATAGCGCCACCTGTAGTCAACAGGAAGTGGTGTGTTTTACACAGGAAGTGGCATATTTTACACTACGATTAACATATGCTTTTGCCCACAAATCACTGTAATTAAAGCCAACACATGGTGGTGGCATTGAGTGGTGCTTGCAGTGTTGGGTGGCGGTGGCGCTGGGTGACGGTGGCACCGGTGCAAGGTCCCGCTTATCGCTGCTTGCACCTTTACCAAGCACTAATGTGCGAAGTCCCTATTGTTTTTGTGTTGTTTATTATTATTAGGGACCGAGCACTAAGCGTCCAAAGTCCCTATTGTTTCTGTTTTGTTTATTAGGGACCGAGCACTAATGTGTGAAGTCCCTATTGTTTTCGTGTTGTTTATTACTATTAGGGACCGAGCACTAATGTGCAAAGTCCCTATTGTTTCTGTGTTGTTTATTATTATTATTATTATTATTCTCCGGCATTCATCTCACTTTTGAGGGCCTTAACATGCTCGAAAACTCACCAGATTTTGCACACGCACCAGCCCCAACAAAAACCCGAGTCTAAGGGTTTTTTTAAATTAGGGGTTTTTAAATTAGGCGGGGCAAAATGGCTCGATAGCGCCACCTAAACCTGCCCAGGGCACTACGGTTAACGTACATGTACCACTTTTGGTAGGTTTATAGAAAACTTTAATTCATTAAAAAAAGTCTCTTGGAGTGAACCTCTAATCCCAACAGGCGATTATTTATTTTTAATTAAATCTGGATTTTTATTCTTTTTGACAAATTCCACACGTCGTACTATAACAAACTCCTCCTAGAGTTTTTATCCGATCAACTTTGTGTTGGTGTTATTCTCATCTTAAGGCCTTTGTGATGTTAAATTGTGAAGCGTTTGAGTTTTCGTGCAAGAACATGACTGTGGCGTGCTGCTAAAGTTTTGCATTTTTCCATGAAGAAAAAGGTGTTGTATCTCAGGCCTACAGTGTCTGATCGGCCCCATCCTTCACACATTTGATAAAAATCATGGCCTAAACACATCTACAGGGTAATACTCAATTACGGTTGTAGCGCCATCTGCAGTCAACAGGAAGTGGTGTGTTTTACACAGGAAGTGGCTTTTTTTACACTATGATTAAATTATGCTTTTGCCCACAAATCACTTTTATTAAAGCCAACACATGGTGGTGGCACTGGGTGGTGCTGGCAGTGTTGGGTGGCGGTGGCACCGGTGCGAGGTGCCGCTTATCGCTGGGAGATTTTAAGCCTGCATGTTTTTTAAATGACTTTTACAGTTGCGTATGCAGCAATGGAATGCAATATTTGACACATTATTGTAGTATTTTCATGTGTTTTACATATGTCACAGGGGTACCTCATGTTTTCCTGCAGATATGACAGGGAAACATAATGTCAAGAGCAGAGATGCAGTGATACGAGTCACGCTAATAAAGGACAGAAAAAATGGCAGTTGAAGGGTAAATATGGTTAATATGTAATATTGTAACACCTGGACAGCAGAGGGAGTCCAAGCCCTGTGACTGTCTGTCTGCTCCCTCTGCTTCCTCTTTGGTAGCTTCCTGTTTGCTGGCTATATAACAGAATGCCAGCAAACAGGAAGTTGTGATGTATTGTGTTGCCCTTGTTCCCTGTGCTTTCCTTGTGTTTTTGGCTACCTTTGGTTTTGACTTTTGGATTGTTTACTGGTTTTTGATGTCTGCTGCCTGCCCCGCCCCCCGCCTTGTTTTTGGATTACTGTGTATTGGATTGCCCCTGTGAATACCTGTCTGCCTGTAGGAATATGCCTCGAATAAATAAAAGCAAAGACAATGGATGTGTGATGTGAGAGTTAATTGCTTGAGACATCTTTAATGTGTGATAGTTGGTAGCCCTTTTAAAAGTGTAATGCCATAAAAACATAATTGATTTTGATCATTCATGTCTTACACATATTTTAGTAAAATATACAGATGGGATAAAAATTAGGTGGTTCCTCATCTGTGAGCAGTGATGGTATGGCTGACTTGGACTACAGTTTCATCTAAAACAAGAAATAAAATCATGTTTAGCCTATATTACAACAAACTCTTTACTGGATATTAATATGTGATATTGAAAATGAATAGGTAGTTTAAACATATTACAACCACAGATAAAATTGCAAACTTACCTCATGCAGCAGACAATCCAAAATGTCACGAGGTAGAAAAATATACTATAATACTGTTAAAAAAACAGTGACGTGCTATTATTGTTCGACCACTAACCCGAAGTGAACAAGTCTTCCCACAATGCACTGTAAAAAACAGCAAATTACTGCTATTACACAAAAACACCATTTTGCTGTTAAATTTCCATGTAAATTTCCAGAATTTTTTTACAGTGTGTATATTTGGATCGTAGTATTTACAAGTTATTATTCAAGTAAATTATGCAAAAAGGATGAAGAACATGGTATTCGCACAATGGTCTTCTGAGATGCGAACAGTCACCTGATTAGTGGTTCTGTGACGTTCACACTGGTTCCGAGAGCGCAGACCACAGGTGCAAGGAAATTGAAATTGAATCAGCAACCTACTGATTACAAGCCCGACTTACTGCCCCAACACTGAACAACAGAGTACCCCAACATTGCACAAAAACTGTAATGGTACTCATCATATAGTGCATGGAGGTATATATTAAGAAAATGTGTACATTAACATAATAAACAAGCAGAATGCATGTCTGATTTTATTACCTACAGTGGCAACCCCTTTTATGCCGAGATATTTCTTTGCAGGCATGGAAAAAGATTTAGCAGGTTTACATTTTCCACAGGAAAATTTATTTTGCAGGGAAATAAACTGGATATAAAACAGGGACAGAACTGGATGTAAAGCTTATCCTTAACAAACAAAAATGTTTTTTGGCCTTAAAACTAAAACTTTTACCATTTTATATATTCAGTTTAGCAATGTGTGTGTATATATATATATATATAAATAGATAGATATAGATGTATATATGTAGTACCTAATACTTAATTCTACATCACTTTTATTAGTGTTGCTTAATCTTATGTTGGGTCTGTGTTGACTTCACCAAAAGAGATAAGGATTTCCATCTCAAGCGTCACAGCACAGTGTTGTTTGTCAACTGCATACACATTTCAGAGCTATGACCTGGCTTATTTACCAGCTAAAAACAGGAGAAAAAATATGTATATTACAATAGAGTGCAATCTTTCCAGATAAAGCAATCTTTAGCAGACGTCTCTGCAACATATGTGTGCTATCTGGGTAGTTTTGTACCAAAATATATAGCTCAAAGTAAAATGTAGATTTATACATTTCTAAGAATTAAAATTAAAGGTAAAATAAGTGGAGTATTTAACACTCCAAATATTTCTGAATGATTTCTTTTCAAATGTAACCACTTTTTTCCTAACATTTTTGGAGAGATTATAAAATTGATTAGAAAGGTTGCAAATTATAATAGATGATCTGTTTCACATTCATAAATGGGGTGTTCAGAAAAGAAACCATAGGAGCATAAAACATGTCCAATATATGACTCAGTTTATTATAATAAAAAATAACATCTTAATGGCATCAAGATAGTGTCTTTTAAGTTACATTATATGATAATATGTAACAAAGATGAATGAAAACAAACATTGTACCCACCCAAACCTGGAGTGTATTACTGAAACATCCCAACTCAATATCAAATCTTCTCTGTCTAGTAACCAGGGTGATTTCAATTAAAAATGAATACACTGAATTTGATAGATCTGAACTGGATGTCTCTTTAATACAGCCCCTGATATATTAGTTATCAATTACAACAACTTTTAAGATATTAGCATGGAGATCAGTTCTGTCAATTAAAGCAATTGGACAATTCACATTTATTCCACAACTGCTGAATGGCAGAATTTTACAAACTTTTTACAAATTTAAACAATCTTAATATTTGAATTAAGATTACAGCACCAGACCAGAAGTAGATCAAGTAATCAACATATTCTAATATGTAAATTGTAAATTAAATCACTGGGCCACATAATATAACCAGTGATTAAATAGTGATTAAATTATTAATCACTGGTTAATTCTTCCTTTACAAGTTTTTTTTGGAATAACTCTTCAGAGTTGTTGCTTTTGAAACCAACCAAGGTGACAAAGCGTTCTGACCAAGACAATCCTCATAAATCTTTGAATCGTAACATTTTTCTGCAGTTTCATATTTGGTGGTTTTTAAAATGAAAAGCAGTTAACAGAATAATACACACATCTCAATTACTTAATCTCTTTTATTATAAACCAGTCATTTTCTTTTTCCCTTTGCATTCTTCTGCTCTTTAGTTCTTGACGGAAACTCGTGAAAACTGCCTAGATGCCTATCCTTTAAGGCCTTTTAAATGTTTTTTCATGTTTTGGTTGCTGTTAATGTTGTAGTAAGGGAAGTAGTTTTCAAACTGTGTCACCTGTTAGAAAATAAGCAAACACAAAGAAAAATAATTTAGGGACTAGTTAGTTAGATTAAGTGGTTATAGTTACATGGCATAAGCAGCAAATAAAAACTGCATTATAAAATCCTCTGTCTTTTTAAATGCCATTGTTTGTGAGATACCAGTGTTCCCACTGGCGCCTCCCTAGAATAACTGTTTGGCTCAAATGACAAATGACTGTTGTAAGCATTGCTTGGAAAGCCTTCAGCGACCTGTTTAAAGAGTAATGAGACACTCAGTTAAAACATATGACACCTCCTGTAAAAATTCAGAAAGAGGAATTTGTAATTATTAAATGTGTCCAAAATGTAAAAAAAAAGAGGGAGGGAGGAAACTACATCACAGTTGCTTTTTAAAAATACACTTGTCAAGTAAAAACACTGAAACATGCATTTAATTTGAAATGTACTCTACTAAAATAATGCTATGTAAATATTAAACTAAATCTTTAAAAAATAATCGTGCTCATACTAAGAGGTAAGTATATTCAACAACAACAAAAAACAGAATGGCCATGCAGATCATATTATTTTACATTTGTTGCTTTTGTCACCTGTAAGTTTTACTGTTTGACACCTTCTACATTAAAGCCTGCAACCAAATACTGTTGTTTTGCCTGAAACTGTTGTTTTGCCATACACATCCTAATGGCATTTATACATTTTAGATGTGGCCTTAAGTGTCCACTATATGCATTAGATAACAGAATAAAATACCAAACTATGTGGCATTTCTTTWTATATATATATATATACAGTGCTGCTTGAAAGTTTGTGAACCCCTTGACCTGTTCAGATTTTTATGTTGTTTTACCATGATTTTCTTACTTTATCATCACCTACTTTTTTTTAAAAAAAATGTCATATGTATGTTGATCAATTGCATATGTTTGTTTAGAGGGAATTTTGTGAGCAGCCAAAAAACAGCATGAAAGATTGAATTATTGTATGTGC